>JASEVX010000198.1:139129-351343 GCA_031761405.1 Serripes groenlandicus
GCTGGGTTGATTCACCCAGGGATCACGAGTGTGTGAACTGACGGGGTGGTATGACTGGAATGCTGTGGAAAACGGCTTAAAACACCCAAGAATACAAACAAAACGACCTCTAAATGCAGGGCGGGCAATTGCTCCCTGTGTCACAGTGTGTTCAGTACTATTGAGTAGCTGGATTAAATCACCCAGGACGCATGAGTATGTGGACAGTACGGGAGATATGACATATATGATGTTGAAAACGGCGTAAAACACCTAACAATACAAACGAAACGACCTTTGAAATCATGATTAGCAATGGTTACTCTGTCCACACTGTTTTCAGTCCTATCGCATAGCTGGGTTGATTCACCCAGTCCCATGAGTGTGTGAAGTTTGAGAGAGTGATTGGACATAAATGCTGTTGAAAACGGCCTATAAACCCCAACAGTGCAATCACATTGACCTTTGAAAACATGCTGAGCAATGGCTCCTTATACCACACTGCTGTCAGTCCTATCGCGTAGATGGGTTGATTCACCCCGGAAGCATGTGTGTGTCAGCAGTGAGGGGTATTTAACATAAATGCTGTTGAAACCGGCCTAAAAAAATAAACAACGCAATCAAAACGACCTTTGAAAACATGATGAGCAATGGCTCCTTTTACCACACTGTTTTCAGTCCTATTGCCCAGCTGGGTAAAATCACCCAGCAAATATGAGTATGTGCACTGTGATGGCGATTGGGCATACATGCTGTTGAAAACGGCCTAAAACCCCAACAATGCAAGCAAAACGACCTTTGAAAACATGATGAGCAATGGCTGTCTTTACCACAATGTTTTCGATAGTTCATTTATATGGAGTTCATGCATGTGGGAACGGGGTTATGGGAAAATCGTTCACTGTACCTCCGAAAGGGATTAAGCCTGCAGAGGTGCGAAGACCAGTGAACACAAAATGAACCCTTTCCCACATGCATATACTTTCCACACTTATTTAGTCATGCAACAACTCGCTTCCAAGATCGAAATCCCTACAATGCAAACACAACGACATGTTAAAGCATCGCTGGCAATTGCTTCTCTTGCCACAATGTGTTCAGGTCTATTGCATAGCTGGGTTGATTCACCCAGGGATCTCACGAGTGTGTGAACTGACGCGGTCATATGACTGGAATGATGTGGACAACGGCCTAAAACAACCAAGAATACAAACAAAACGACCTCTGAAAGCAGGGCGGGCAATTGCTCCCTTTCTCACAGTGTGTTCGTACTATTGAGTAGCTGGGTTGAATCACCCAGGACGCATGAGTATGTGAACAGTGCGTGTGATTTGACATATATGATGTTGAAAACGGCCTATAAACCCAACAGTGCAATCACATTGACCTTTGAAAACATGATGATCAATGGCTCCTTATACCACACTGTTTTCAGTCCTATCGCGTAGATGGGTTGATTCACCCAGGAAGCATGTGTTTGTCAGCAGTGAGGGGTATTTAACATAAATGCTGTTGAAAATACGGCCTAAACAAGCAAACAACGCAATCAAAACGACCTTTGAAAACATGATGAGCAATGGCCCCTCTTACAACACTGTTTTCAGTCCTATTGCCTAGCTGGGTAGAATCACCCAGAAAACATGAGTATGTGCACTGTGATGGCGACTGGGCATACACGCTGTTGGAAACGGCCTAAAACCACAACAATGCAAGCAAACGACATTTTAAAGCACGGCGGGCAATTGCTTCTCTTCCCACATTGTGTTCAGGTCTATTGCATAGCTGGGTTGATTCACCCAGGGATCACGAGTGTGTGAACTGACGGGGTGGTATGACTGGAATGCTGTGGAAAACGGCTTAAAACACCCAAGAATACAAACAAAACGACCTCTAAATGCAGGGCGGGCAATTGCTCCCTGTGTCACAGTGTGTTCAGTACTATTGAGTAGCTGGATTAAATCACCCAGGACGCATGAGTATGTGGACAGTACGGGAGATATGACATATATGATGTTGAAAACGGCGTAAAACACCTAACAATACAAACGAAACGACCTTTGAAATCATGATTAGCAATGGTTACTCTGTCCACACTGTTTTCAGTCCTATCGCATAGCTGGGTTGATTCACCCAGTCCCATGAGTGTGTGAAGTTTGAGAGAGTGATTGGACATAAATGCTGTTGAAAACGGCCTATAAACCCCAACAGTGCAATCACATTGACCTTTGAAAACATGCTGAGCAATGGCTCCTTATACCACACTGCTGTCAGTCCTATCGCGTAGATGGGTTGATTCACCCCGGAAGCATGTGTGTGTCAGCAGTGAGGGGTATTTAACATAAATGCTGTTGAAACCGGCCTAAACAAATAAACAACGCAATCAAAACGACCTTTGAAAACATGATGAGCAATGGCTCCTTTTACCACACTGTTTTCAGTCCTATTGCCCAGCTGGGTAAAATCACCCAGCAAATATGAGTATGTGCACTGTGATGGCGATTGGGCATACATGCTGTTGAAAACGGCCTAAAACCCCAACAATGCAAGCAAAACGACCTTTGAAAACATGATGAGCAATGGCTGTCTTTACCACAATGTTTTCGATAGTTCATTTATATGGAGTTCATGCATGTGGGAACGGGGTTATGGGAAAATCGTTCACTGTACCGCCGAAAGGGATTAAGCCTGCAGAGGTGCGAAGACCAGTGAACACAAACTGAACCCTTTCCCACATGCATATACTTTCCACACTTATTTAGTCATGCAACAACTCGCTTCCAAGATCGAAATCCCTACAATGCAAACACAACGACATGTTAAAGCATCGCTGGCAATTGCTTCTCTTGCCACAATGTGTTCAGGTCTATTGCATAGCTGGGTTGATTCACCCAGGGATCTCACGAGTGTGTGAACTGACGCGGTCATATGACTGGAATGATGTGGACAACGGCCTAAAACACCCAAGAATACAAACAAAACGACCTCTGAAAGCAGGGCGGGCAATTGCTCCCTTTCTCACAGTGTGTTCGTACTATTGAGTAGCTGGGTTGAATCACCCAGGACGCATGAGTATGTGAACAGTGCGTGTGATTTGACATATATGATGTTGAAAACGGCCTATAAACCCAACAGTGCAATCACATTGACCTTTGAAAACATGATGATCAATGGCTCCTTATACCACACTGTTTTCAGTCCTATCGCGTAGATGGGTTGATTCACCCAGGAAGCATGTGTTTGTCAGCAGTGAGGGGTATTTAACATAAATGCTGTTGAAAATACGGCCTAAACAAGCAAACAACGCAATCAAAACGACCTTTGAAAACATGATGAGCAATGGCCCCTCTTACAACACTGTTTTCAGTCCTATTGCCTAGCTGGGTAGAATCACCCAGAAAACATGAGTATGTACACTGTGATGGCGACTGGGCATACACGCTGTTGGAAACGGCCTAAAACCACAACAATGCAAGCAAACGACATTTTAAAGCACGGCGAGCAATTGCTTCTCTTCCCACATTGTGTTCAGGTCTATTGCATAGCTGTGTTGATTCACCCAGGGATCACGAGTGTGTGAACTGACGGGGTGGTATGACTGGAATGCTGTGGAAAACGGCTTAAAACACCCAAGAATACAAACAAAACGACCTCTAAATGCAGGGCGGGCAATTGCTCCCTGTGTCACAGTGTGTTCAGTACTATTGAGTAGCTGGATTAAATCACCCAGGACGCATGAGTATGTGGACAGTACGGGAGATATGACATATATGATGTTGAAAACGGCGTAAAACACCTAACAATACAAACGAAACGACCTTTGAAATCATGATTAGCAATGGTTACTCTGTCCACACTGTTTTCAGTCCTATCGCATAGCTGGGTTGATTCACCCAGTCCCATGAGTGTGTGAAGTTTGAGAGAGTGATTGGACATAAATGCTGTTGAAAACGGCCTATAAACCCCAACAGTGCAATCACATTGACCTTTGAAAACATGCTGAGCAATGGCTCCTTATACCACACTGCTGTCAGTCCTATCGCGTAGATGGGTTGATTCACCCCGGAAGCATGTGTGTGTCAGCAGTGAGGGGTATTTAACATAAATGCTGTTGAAACCGGCCTAAAAAAATAAACAACGCAATCAAAACGACCTTTGAAAACATGATGAGCAATGGCTCCTTTTACCACACTGTTTTCAGTCCTATTGCCCAGCTGGGTAAAATCACCCAGCAAATATGAGTATGTGCACTGTGATGGCGATTGGGCATACATGCTGTTGAAAACGGCCTAAAACCCCAACAATGCAAGCAAAACGACCTTTGAAAACATGATGAGCAATGGCTGTTTTTACCACAATGTTTTCGATAGTTCATTTATATGGAGTTCATGCATGTGGGAACGGGGTTATGGGAAAATCGTTCACTGTACCGCCGAAAGGGATTAAGCCTGCAGAGGTGCGAAGACCAGTGAACACAAAATGAACCCTTTCCCACATGCATATACTTTCCACACTTATTTAGTCATGCAACAACTCGCTTCCAAGATCGAAATCCCTACAATGCAAACACAACGACATGTTAAAGCATCGCTGGCAATTGCTTCTCTTGCCACAATGTGTTCAGGTCTATTGCATAGCTGGGTTGATTCACCCAGGGATCTCACGAGTGTGTGAACTGACGCGGTCATATGACTGGAATGATGTGGACAACGGCCTAAAACACCCAAGAATACAAACAAAACGACCTCTGAAAGCAGGGCGGGCAATTGCTCCCTTTCTCACAGTGTGTTCGTACTATTGAGTAGCTGGGTTGAATCACCCAGGACGCATGAGTATGTGAACAGTGCGTGTGATTTGACATATATGATGTTGAAAACGGCCTATAAACCCAACAGTGCAATCACATTGACCTTTGAAAACATGATGATCAATGGCTCCTTATACCACACTGTTTTCAGTCCTATCGCGTAGATGGGTTGATTCACCCAGGAAGCATGTGTGTGTCAGCAGTGAGGGGTATTTAACATAAATGCTGTTGAAAATACGGCCTAAACAAGCAAACAACGCAATCAAAACGACCTTTGAAAACATGATGAGCAATGGCCCCTCTTACAACACTGTTTTCAGTCCTATTGCCTAGCTGGGTAGAATCACCCAGAAAACATGAGTATGTGCACTGTGATGGCGACTGGGCATACACGCTGTTGGAAACGGCCTAAAACCCCAACAATACAAGCAAAACGACCTTTGAAAACATGATGAGCAATGGCTGTTTTTACCACAATGTTTTCGATAGTTCATTTATATGGAGTTCATGCATGTGGGAACGGGGTTATGGGAAAATCGTTCACTGTACCGCCGAAAGGGATTAAGCCTGCAGAGGTGCGAAGACCAGTGAACACAAAATGAACCCTTTCCCACATGCATATACTTTCCACACTTGTTTAGTCATGCAACAACTCGCTTCCAAGATCGAAATCCCTACAATGCAAACACAACGACATGTTAAAGCATCGCTGGCAATTGCTTCTCTTGCCACAATGTGTTCAGGTCTATTGCATAGCTGGGTTGATTCACCCAGGGATCTCACGAGTGTGTGAACTGACGCGGTCATATGACTGGAATGATGTGGACAACGGCCTAAAACACCCAAGAATACAAACAAAACGACCTCTGAAAGCAGGGCGGGCAATTGCTCCCTTTCTCACAGTGTGTTCGTACTATTGAGTAGCTGGGTTGAATCACCCAGGACGCATGAGTATGTGAACAGTGCGTGTGATTTGACATATATGATGTTGAAAACGGCCTATAAACCCAACAGTGCAATCACATTGACCTTTGAAAACATGATGATCAATGGCTCCTTATACCACACTGTTTTCAGTCCTATCGCGTAGATGGGTTGATTCACCCAGGAAGCATGTGTGTGTCAGCAGTGAGGGGTATTTAACATAAATGCTGTTGAAAATACGGCCTAAACAAGCAAACAACGCAATCAAAACGACCTTTGAAAACATGATGAGCAATGGCCCCTCTTACAACACTGTTTTCAGTCCTATTGCCTAGCTGGGTAGAATCACCCAGAAAACATGAGTATGTGCACTGTGATGGCGACTGGGCATACACGCTGTTGGAAACGGCCTAAAACCACAACAATGCAAGCAAACGACATTTTAAAGCACGGCGGGCAATTGCTTCTCTTCCCACATTGTGTTCAGGTCTATTGCATAGCTGGGTTGATTCACCCAGGGATCACGAGTGTGTGAACTGACGGGGTGGTATGACTGGAATGCTGTGGAAAACGGCTTAAAACACCCAAGAATACAAACAAAACGACCTCTAAATGCAGGGCGGGCAATTGCTCCCTGTGTCACAGTGTGTTCAGTACTATTGAGTAGCTGGATTAAATCACCCAGGACGCATGAGTATGTGGACAGTACGGGAGATATGACATATATGATGTTGAAAACGGCGTAAAACACCTAACAATACAAACGAAACGACCTTTGAAATCATGATTAGCAATGGTTACTCTGTCCACACTGTTTTCAGTCCTATCGCATAGCTGGGTTGATTCACCCAGTCCCATGAGTGTGTGAAGTTTGAGAGAGTGATTGGACATAAATGCTGTTGAAAACGGCCTATAAACCCCAACAGTGCAATCACATTGACCTTTGAAAACATGCTGAGCAATGGCTCCTTATACCACACTGCTGTCAGTCCTATCGCGTAGATGGGTTGATTCACCCCGGAAGCATGTGTGTGTCAGCAGTGAGGGGTATTTAACATAAATGCTGTTGAAACCGGCCTAAAAAAATAAACAACGCAATCAAAACGACCTTTGAAAACATGATGAGCAATGGCTCCTTTTACCACACTGTTTTCAGTCCTATTGCCCAGCTGGGTAAAATCACCCAGCAAATATGAGTATGTGCACTGTGATGGCGATTGGGCATACATGCAGTTGAAAACGGCCTAAAACCCCAACAATGCAAGCAAAACGACCTTTGAAAACATGATGAGCAATGGCTGTCTTTACCACAATGTTTTCGATAGTTCATTTATATGGAGTTCATGCATGTGGGAACGGGGTTATGGGAAAATCGTTCACTGTACCGCCGAAAGGGATTAAGCCTGCAGAGGTGCGAAGACCAGTGAACACAAAATGAACCCTTTCCCACATGCATATACTTTCCACACTTATTTAGTCATGCAACAACTCGCTTCCAAGATCGAAATCCCTACAATGCAAACACAACGACATGTTAAAGCATCGCTGGCAATTGCTTCTCTTGCCACAATGTGTTCAGGTCTATTGCATAGCTGGGTTGATTCACCCAGGGATCTCACGAGTGTGTGAACTGACGCGGTCATATGACTGGAATGATGTGGACAACGGCCTAAAACACCCAAGAATACAAACAAAACGACCTCTGAAAGCAGGGCGGGCAATTGCTCCCTTTCTCACAGTGTGTTCGTACTATTGAGTAGCTGGGTTGAATCACCCAGGACGCATGAGTATGTGAACAGTGCGTGTGATTTGACATATATGATGTTGAAAACGGCCTATAAACCCAACAGTGCAATCACATTGACCTTTGAAAACATGATGATCAATGGCTCCTTATACCACACTGTTTTCAGTCCTATCGCGTAGATGGGTTGATTCACCCAGGAAGCATGTGTTTGTCAGCAGTGAGGGGTATTTAACATAAATGCTGTTGAAAATACGGCCTAAACAAGCAAACAACGCAATCAAAACGACCTTTGAAAACATGATGAGCAATGGCCCCTCTTACAACACTGTTTTCAGTCCTATTGCCTAGCTGGGTAGAATCACCCAGAAAACATGAGTATGTGCACTGTGATGGCGACTGGGCATACACGCTGTTGGAAACGGCCTAAAACCACAACAATGCAAGCAAACGACATTTTAAAGCACGGCGGGCAATTGCTTCTCTTCCCACATTGTGTTCAGGTCTATTGCATAGCTGGGTTGATTCACCCAGGGATCACGAGTGTGTGAACTGACGGGGTGGTATGACTGGAATGCTGTGGAAAACGGCTTAAAACACCCAAGAATACAAACAAAACGACCTCTAAATGCAGGGCGGGCAATTGCTCCCTGTGTCACAGTGTGTTCAGTACTATTGAGTAGCTGGATTAAATCACCCAGGACGCATGAGTATGTGGACAGTACGGGAGATATGACATATATGATGTTGAAAACGGCGTAAAACACCTAACAATACAAACGAAACGACCTTTGAAATCATGATTAGCAATGGTTACTCTGTCCACACTGTTTTCAGTCCTATCGCATAGCTGGGTTGATTCACCCAGTCCCATGAGTGTGTGAAGTTTGAGAGAGTGATTGGACATAAATGCTGTTGAAAACGGCCTATAAACCCCAACAGTGCAATCACATTGACCTTTGAAAACATGCTGAGCAATGGCTCCTTATACCACACTGCTGTCAGTCCTATCGCGTAGATGGGTTGATTCACCCCGGAAGCATGTGTGTGTCAGCAGTGAGGGGTATTTAACATAAATGCTGTTGAAACCGGCCTAAAAAAATAAACAACGCAATCAAAACGACCTTTGAAAACATGATGAGCAATGGCTCCTTTTACCACACTGTTTTCAGTCCTATTGCCCAGCTGGGTAAAATCACCCAGCAAATATGAGTATGTGCACTGTGATGGCGATTGGGCATACATGCTGTTGAAAACGGCCTAAAACCCCAACAATGCAAGCAAAACGACCTTTGAAAACATGATGAGCAATGGCTGTTTTTACCACAATGTTTTCGATAGTTCATTTATATGGAGTTCATGCATGTGGGAACGGGGTTATGGGAAAATCGTTCACTGTACCGCCGAAAGGGATTAAGCCTGCAGAGGTGCGAAGACCAGTGAACACAAAATGAACCCTTTCCCACATGCATATACTTTCCACACTTATTTAGTCATGCAACAACTCGCTTCCAAGATCGAAATCCCTACAATGCAAACACAACGACATGTTAAAGCATCGCTGGCAATTGCTTCTCTTGCCACAATGTGTTCAGGTCTATTGCATAGCTGGGTTGATTCACCCAGGGATCTCACGAGTGTGTGAACTGACGCGGTCATATGACTGGAATGATGTGGACAACGGCCTAAAACACCCAAGAATACAAACAAAACGACCTCTGAAAGCAGGGCGGGCAATTGCTCCCTTTCTCACAGTGTGTTCGTACTATTGAGTAGCTGGGTTGAATCACCCAGGACGCATGAGTATGTGAACAGTGCGTGTGATTTGACATATATGATGTTGAAAACGGCCTATAAACCCAACAGTGCAATCACATTGACCTTTGAAAACATGATGATCAATGGCTCCTTATACCACACTGTTTTCAGTCCTATCGCGTAGATGGGTTGATTCACCCAGGAAGCATGTGTGTGTCAGCAGTGAGGGGTATTTAACATAAATGCTGTTGAAAATACGGCCTAAACAAGCAAACAACGCAATCAAAACGACCTTTGAAAACATGATGAGCAATGGCCCCTCTTACAACACTGTTTTCAGTCCTATTGCCTAGCTGGGTAGAATCACCCAGAAAACATGAGTATGTGCACTGTGATGGCGACTGGGCATACACGCTGTTGGAAACGGCCTAAAACCACAACAATGCAAGCAAACGACATTTTAAAGCACGGCGGGCAATTGCTTCTCTTCCCACATTGTGTTCAGGTCTATTGCATAGCTGGGTTGATTCACCCAGGGATCACGAGTGTGTGAACTGACGGGGTGGTATGACTGGAATGCTGTGGAAAACGGCTTAAAACACCCAAGAATACAAACAAAACGACCTCTAAATGCAGGGCGGGCAATTGCTCCCTGTGTCACAGTGTGTTCAGTACTATTGAGTAGCTGGATTAAATCACCCAGGACGCATGAGTATGTGGACAGTACGGGAGATATGACATATATGATGTTGAAAACGGCGTAAAACACCTAACAATACAAACGAAACGACCTTTGAAATCATGATTAGCAATGGTTACTCTGTCCACACTGTTTTCAGTCCTATCGCATAGCTGGGTTGATTCACCCAGTCCCATGAGTGTGTGAAGTTTGAGAGAGTGATTGGACATAAATGCTGTTGAAAACGGCCTATAAACCCCAACAGTGCAATCACATTGACCTTTGAAAACATGCTGAGCAATGGCTCCTTATACCACACTGCTGTCAGTCCTATCGCGTAGATGGGTTGATTCACCCCGGAAGCATGTGTGTGTCAGCAGTGAGGGGTATTTAACATAAATGCTGTTGAAACCGGCCTAAAAAAATAAACAACGCAATCAAAACGACCTTTGAAAACATGATGAGCAATGGCTCCTTTTACCACACTGTTTTCAGTCCTATTGCCCAGCTGGGTAAAATCACCCAGCAAATATGAGTATGTGCACTGTGATGGCGATTGGGCATACATGCTGTTGAAAACGGCCTAAAACCCCAACAATGCAAGCAAAACGACCTTTGAAAACATGATGAGCAATGGCTGTTTTTACCACAATGTTTTCGATAGTTCATTTATATGGAGTTCATGCATGTGGGAACGGGGTTATGGGAAAATCGTTCACTGTACCGCCGAAAGGGATTAAGCCTGCAGAGGTGCGAAGACCAGTGAACACAAAATGAACCCTTTCCCACATGCATATACTTTCCACACTTATTTAGTCATGCAACAACTCGCTTCCAAGATCGAAATCCCTACAATGCAAACACAACGACATGTTAAAGCATCGCTGGCAATTGCTTCTCTTGCCACAATGTGTTCAGGTCTATTGCATAGCTGGGTTGATTCACCCAGGGATCTCACGAGTGTGTGAACTGACGCGGTCATATGACTGGAATGATGTGGACAACGGCCTAAAACACCCAAGAATACAAACAAAACGACCTCTGAAAGCAGGGCGGGCAATTGCTCCCTTTCTCACAGTGTGTTCGTACTATTGAGTAGCTGGGTTGAATCACCCAGGACGCATGAGTATGTGAACAGTGCGTGTGATTTGACATATATGATGTTGAAAACGGCCTATAAACCCAACAGTGCAATCACATTGACCTTTGAAAACATGATGATCAATGGCTCCTTATACCACACTGTTTTCAGTCCTATCGCGTAGATGGGTTGATTCACCCAGGAAGCATGTGTTTGTCAGCAGTGAGGGGTATTTAACATAAATGCTGTTGAAAATACGGCCTAAACAAGCAAACAACGCAATCAAAACGACCTTTGAAAACATGATGAGCAATGGCCCCTCTTACAACACTGTTTTCAGTCCTATTGCCTAGCTGGGTAGAATCACCCAGAAAACATGAGTATGTGCACTGTGATGGCGACTGGGCATACACGCTGTTGGAAACGGCCTAAAACCACAACAATGCAAGCAAACGACATTTTAAAGCACGGCGGGCAATTGCTTCTCTTCCCACATTGTGTTCAGGTCTATTGCATAGCTGGGTTGATTCACCCAGGGATCACGAGTGTGTGAACTGACGGGGTGGTATGACTGGAATGCTGTGGAAAACGGCTTAAAACACCCAAGAATACAAACAAAACGACCTCTAAATGCAGGGCGGGCAATTGCTCCCTGTGTCACAGTGTGTTCAGTACTATTGAGTAGATGGATTAAATCACCCAGGACGCATGAGTATGTGGACAGTACGGGAGATATGACATATATGATGTTGAAAACGGCGTAAAACACCTAACAATACAAACGAAACGACCTTTGAAATCATGATTAGCAATGGTTACTCTGTCCACACTGTTTTCAGTCCTATCGCATAGCTGGGTTGATTCACCCAGTCCCATGAGTGTGTGAAGTTTGAGAGAGTGATTGGACATAAATGCTGTTGAAAACGGCCTATAAACCCCAACAGTGCAATCACATTGACCTTTGAAAACATGCTGAGCAATGGCTCCTTATACCACACTGCTGTCAGTCCTATCGCGTAGATGGGTTGATTCACCCCGGAAGCATGTGTGTGTCAGCAGTGAGGGGTATTTAACATAAATGCTGTTGAAACCGGCCTAAAAAAATAAACAACGCAATCAAAACGACCTTTGAAAACATGATGAGCAATGGCTCCTTTTACCACACTGTTTTCAGTCCTATTGCCCAGCTGGGTAAAATCACCCAGCAAATATGAGTATGTGCACTGTGATGGCGATTGGGCATACATGCTGTTGAAAACGGCCTAAAACCCCAACAATGCAAGCAAAACGACCTTTGAAAACATGATGAGCAATGGCTGTTTTTACCACAATGTTTTCGATAGTTCATTTATATGGAGTTCATGCATGTGGGAACGGGGTTATGGGAAAATCGTTCACTGTACCGCCGAAAGGGATTAAGCCTGCAGAGGTGCGAAGACCAGTGAACACAAAATGAACCCTTTCCCACATGCATATACTTTCCACACTTATTTAGTCATGCAACAACTCGCTTCCAAGATCGAAATCCCTACAATGCAAACACAACGACATGTTAAAGCATCGCTGGCAATTGCTTCTCTTGCCACAATGTGTTCAGGTCTATTGCATAGCTGGGTTGATTCACCCAGGGATCTCACGAGTGTGTGAACTGACGCGGTCATATGACTGGAATGATGTGGACAACGGCCTAAAACACCCAAGAATACAAACAAAACGACCTCTGAAAGCAGGGCGGGCAATTGCTCCCTTTCTCACAGTGTGTTCGTACTATTGAGTAGCTGGGTTGAATCACCCAGGACGCATGAGTATGTGAACAGTGCGTGTGATTTGACATATATGATGTTGAAAACGGCCTATAAACCCAACAGTGCAATCACATTGACCTTTGAAAACATGATGATCAATGGCTCCTTATACCACACTGTTTTCAGTCCTATCGCGTAGATGGGTTGATTCACCCAGGAAGCATGTGTGTGTCAGCAGTGAGGGGTATTTAACATAAATGCTGTTGAAAATACGGCCTAAACAAGCAAACAACGCAATCAAAACGACCTTTGAAAACATGATGAGCAATGGCCCCTCTTACAACACTGTTTTCAGTCCTATTGCCTAGCTGGGTAGAATCACCCAGAAAACATGAGTATGTGCACTGTGATGGCGACTGGGCATACACGCTGTTGGAAACGGCCTAAAACCCCAACAATACAAGCAAAACGACCTTTGAAAACATGATGAGCAATGGCTGTTTTTACCACAATGTTTTCGATAGTTCATTTATATGGAGTTCATGCATGTGGGAACGGGGTTATGGGAAAATCGTTCACTGTACCGCCGAAAGGGATTAAGCCTGCAGAGGTGCGAAGA
This sequence comes from Serripes groenlandicus, assembly GCA_031761405.1. Taxonomy (NCBI): domain Eukaryota; kingdom Metazoa; phylum Mollusca; class Bivalvia; order Cardiida; family Cardiidae; genus Serripes; species Serripes groenlandicus. The sequence goes on from JASEVX010000198.1 coordinate 152,463, forward strand.
CCAGTGAACACAAAATGAACCCTTTCCCACATGCATATACTTTCCACACTTATTTAGTCATGCAACAACTCGCTTCCAAGATCGAAATCCCTACAATGCAAACACAACGACATGTTAAAGCATCGCTGGCAATTGCTTCTCTTGCCACAATGTGTTCAGGTCTATTGCATAGCTGGGTTGATTCACCCAGGGATCTCACGAGTGTGTGAACTGACGCGGTCATATGACTGGAATGATGTGGACAACGGCCTAAAACACCCAAGAATACAAACAAAACGACCTCTGAAAGCAGGGCGGGCAATTGCTCCCTTTCTCACAGTGTGTTCGTACTATTGAGTAGCTGGGTTGAATCACCCAGGACGCATGAGTATGTGAACAGTGCGTGTGATTTGACATATATGATGTTGAAAACGGCCTATAAACCCAACAGTGCAATCACATTGACCTTTGAAAACATGATGATCAATGGCTCCTTATACCACACTGTTTTCAGTCCTATCGCGTAGATGGGTTGATTCACCCAGGAAGCATGTGTGTGTCAGCAGTGAGGGGTATTTAACATAAATGCTGTTGAAAATACGGCCTAAACAAGCAAACAACGCAATCAAAACGACCTTTGAAAACATGATGAGCAATGGCCCCTCTTACAACACTGTTTTCAGTCCTATTGCCTAGCTGGGTAGAATCACCCAGAAAACATGAGTATGTGCACTGTGATGGCGACTGGGCATACACGCTGTTGGAAACGGCCTAAAACCACAACAATGCAAGCAAACGACATTTTAAAGCACGGCGGGCAATTGCTTCTCTTCCCAAACAACGCAATCAAAACGAGTTGGTGAGTGAAGTTTTCGTATGCACATGTATATTGTCAATCTGCTGAAGATCAATCCTACATGAATAAATGAAGGTATGCTATGTCACACAAACACTGACAGCTATTACACCTAACATCAATATTAGCATCGTCTGGCGTATAGTTTGTGTATGCCCTATGCCCTATGCCCTATGCATTTGTGTATTATATTAGGAATAAACGGTTCTGTTCTGTTCTGTTCTGTTCTGGTCTGTTCGAGTTCACATAAATAGCATTAAACCAATTGTCATCGTCTGATATGTTTCGTATAAACATGTATAATGTAAATCTGTTTCAGCTTATATTCTGTTCTGTTCCGTTCTGTTCTGTTCTGACACAGTGATATGACGGAAATATTGTTGAAAGTGACAGGAAACACCATTGAGAAGCAACACGCTAACCTGTACTAGTTTGGAAGGGGGCATAACACATCGTTGACAAAGAAAGTTATAACCTGCCACGATCATCTGCATGGCCCTTAAGAGATTTAACTTAGTTATATATATATACACTTGCATTTAGGAGAAAGTACACCAGTGTGATACCCAAATGGATCGCAAATGTGCGCATTCCACTTTCGTTCCGCCTCGCAAACGTCCAAAAGTAGCCCGATCCTAGGTTGTTTTGATATTTATTGGTAGAGGAAACTCTCCTCTATCAAACCAGATGTTGAAAGCGGCGTTAAACTCCAAACAAACAAACAAAACAAAACAAATCTATCAAACCATATCTTTGGTTCGGCTTAAATCACTATATTCCAGAAATAGACCAAGACCCATTCGAATACGGTCTCACACGAGTACTAATTAACTTTAGTGTAAATCAAATCGCATTGCAAATCTTCATATGAACAGGCAGACAGTATATATAGATAGACAGACACACACAAACAAACAAACAAACAAACAAACAAACAAACAAACAAACAAACAAACAAACGCACACACACACACACACACACACACACACACACACACACACACACACACACATACGTGTATTGATGTAGTTCTGAGGACGTTGACAGAGTTCTGCACTTAGAGGACCAACAAGAAGGAAAGCGTTAAGGCTTTCAGAAATTTCACAGATTGCTCCTCTGTAGGCCTTATTATGAGCCTCACAGGTAGAATCTATGTCATCCAAACCGTTTCTTTAAAACTCCTTTATGACATTTGGTCTATACTGCCCTACAGTCTGGGGACTTTCAGAGTATACCATCTGTGCGAGGACAGTGTCTTTTTTGTCTATGTATAGCATCTTTAGGAGGACATGGAAACGCTGTTCTTACTCATTCGATATTATGAGAAATTGAAGTACTTTATGTTGACACCGGTATATATATATATATATATATTTGAATGGTCAATGGAAATCTTTATGACGAATTTTGATTGAACAAACATACACACACGGAGTAAATTGTGTATGACAGAAATACACAAATCACATCGCACAAACATTACGAGGACAACCATGTTTCTTAATGTTTAGAACGTAGTCCCCATACTGCTGATTTATATCAAGAAAACTTTCCGAGGACCTGAGTGTAAGTCCTCAGAATGTAAAAATATCCAATGTTCAGTCCTCACAACGTAGGCCATACACACGCACGGGCACGCACGCACACACATATAGACAGACAGACAGACAGACAGACAGACCCCCCTCACCCCCCGTAACGTAACTGCTACTAGTCTTATATGTAATATATATTTAGAAGTTAAATTGCAATATTGTAACAACACTGTCTGATCTACTGATCTACACGATTTACCATCTTCACATACTACATCCATGACTTCAGAGACCAGCTTAGTTTACCGAAATATAGTAATACAGAAAGACATACATGATGATAGACATGCATAGACAGATATACATACAAACGCATAGACAGATAAACATACAGATTGACAGACACAATGTCATGTTTATAAACATATAAACGAATAAATGCATAAAAGCAGATTGACAGTTACACCAGCAGATACACGGAGGGATAGACGGACAAACATACATATATACATAAACATAAATACAAACATAAACATAAAGACATAAATACAGATAGATATACACTCAGATAGACATAAATTCTGAGACACATGAATAAATGCAGACATACATACATACATACATACATACATACATACACAGGGATAGACATATATAATGATAGAGACGACACGATGATAGACATACACGCTGATAGGCATACATAGACGTATATACTTACAAGCGTCGTCAGATACGTAGCTTAGTTTACCGAAGAAATATAGTAATACAGAATGATAGATGACGACACGATGATATGCAATACACAAACAGATAGACATACACATACATAGACAGATAGACTTATAAACGCATAGGCAGATAAACACACATATTGCCTACCTACCGCATGGATGTACATGCATACAGACAAACAGGTATATTGACAGTTACACCAACATATTAACGGAAAGAAAGACGGACATATATATACATATACACATAAACATAAAGACATAAATACAGATAGAGATACACTCAGAAATAAATAAATTCAGAAACACATGAATACATGCCGAAACACATACATAGACATACACGATAATAGACATACAGGATGCTAGGCATACATAGACAGATAGACATACCAATACATAGACAGATAGACTTATAGACGCATAGGCAGGTAAACATACAGATTGACCATCGCATGGATGTACATTCATACAGACAAACAGGCATATCAACAGTTACCCCAACAGATAAACGGAGGAGAGATAGACGGACATGCATGCGAACATAAACATAAAGACATAAATACAGATAGATATACACTCAGATAGACATAAATTCAGAGACACAAGAATACATGCAGATATACATAAATAGTGATATACATACATACATACATACATACATACATACATACATACATACACACATGCATACATTCAGAGACACATGAATAAACACAGATATAAATACATAGTGATACACATACATAATGATAGACATACATAATGATAGACATACATTCATGATGATATACATACATGGACAGATAAACATACAAATACATAGACAGATAGACATACACACACACGTAGCTAGATTAACACACACATGCATATAGTCAGATTGACAGTTACACAGTTATTATTACACAAATTATAGATATAAACATGCATTTAGGAGAAAGTTCACCAGTGCGATACCTAAATGGATCGCAAATGTGCGTATTCCACTTTCGTTCCGCCTCGCAAACGTTCAAAAGTAGCCCGATCCTAGGTTGTTTTGGCATTTGATGGTAGAAGAAACACTCCTCTATACAATCATATCATTGGTTCGGCTTAGATCACTATATTCAAGAAAAAGGCAGGGCCCATTCGAATACGGTCTCACACGAGTACTAATTAACTTTAGTGTAAATCAAATCGCATCGCGAATCTTCATATGAACAGTCAGACAGCAGACAGACAAACACACGCAAACAAACACACTCATCCTGGTATAACCAACACACTGAGGTATATAATTCCACACAAACACACCGAGGTCTATGCTCATTCGCCATGTTTCAAATATAAGACAAATGTAATGGCATAAAGAATTGGTCCTGAATGTCATTTATCATAAGCAAATTGGGGTAGTATAATTTTTTGGAAACCAGTACAAGGTAAACACACCGAGGTAACAACCTCAGTATGGGACACCCTCAACCTCGGTATGGGACACACAGCAACATCGGTATGGGACACACAGCAACATCGGTGGACACACCGCAACATCGGTATGGGGGACACACAGTAAACACATTGTTGACAAACGGAGACAAAGACATCAGCTTTGTGTATCTCATGTGTTTAATAAGGTTTCTAGATAAATTACTTAACCCGTTTGTTGCCCAGAGCTCTAGAAACGAGGAGAAAACTTGTCATTATCCTTCAATATCACAACTGAGTCCTATGTTGCATTTAAAACTGTGGAAAACGATTGACATCTTTATTTATATACATTCAAGTAGCGCATTCGAAACGTCTTCAAACCATAGCGTTATACCCTTGGCAAGAACTGTATTTCATTCGTGTATGCAAAGAAGCGAAGCTGTTCAAACTCATAAACATATTTTACATCAACAATTGCTACACACCCATGTGTTTCCATGATCAAAATCACAATAAAAGTACATACCTCATGAAGTGGGGACCCTGCCACTTGCTGTGTGCATTTTCTGATATACTGCGCATGCGCACGCCTGAGTTTAAGTAGAATATCGGGACGAGGTGTGTGGGGTCACACACAGCAACCTTACACGCCCAAAATCGACACACCGAGGTATCGTACATGTTTAAAGATATAAGCATAGACGAGCATTCTGCGTTACTTTAGAGGTAAACACACCGAGGTAATGGAAAAAGTACCTCGGTAGTTTTTGGTACCTCGGTCAGTGGTTGTGTACTTCTATGACCTACCTCGGTGAGTAGGGTATACCAACGCACACACACACACACACAACATATTATGCAAGTGTGCAATTTAATCGTAATATTTAAGGCAATTTAAATCTCGACTTTCATATCGACGGATTGTATGTAATTCTTCCGTTTAGTCATCACAAATGTCTCAATTATCAATGACCTAGTTTATGCGTAATATTGGAGCAACATAGTGTAAAGTTCATTCAGATGGTGAATGAACCATACATCTTGAGAATAGCAACTTATTGAAATATATTTTTAAAAAGTAGGCGCGTTAACATTACGTTTAATAGTTAGCACTTAACATTACGTTTAATCGTTAGTTTCAAGTGCTACACGACGCCAGTTAATATGACGGTTGTCCAAGGTGTTACACGACGCCAATTAATATGACGGTTGGCCAAGGTGTTACACGACGCCAGTTAATATGACGGTTGGCCAAGGTATTACACGACGCCAGTTAATATGACGGTTGGCCAAGGTGTTACACGACGCCAGTTAATATGACGGTTGGCCAAGGTGTTACAATGATGCCAGTTAATATGACGGTTGTCCAAGGTGTTACACGCGTCTGTCTCAAACGATCATTTATCCTCATTATGACTATCTGTTGCATTGTCAGGCTTTGTTGAATAGATAATCATTGAATAATATTTGTAACACGAAAGACCAAGTTGCTTCCGTTGTGATAGGGCACGTTCACGGTAAAGAAGAAACTGTCTTTCTTGTTTTCGGTTGTGTTAGTGTATCCGATGAACGAGAGTCAGTGCCATGATGATGGTCCTGTTACGTCCACCGGAGTGTCGTGAATCTGTATGATAAGGTTTACATAAACACTAGTTAAACAACATAATGACACAATGTTTTAACCCTTTCCCACATACAACAATTCTACGGCAGACGACTTAGAAAATATATATTGCCAGCAACATTAATACTCTTCATAATAAAGGGTTTTATTATTAACCCTTTCCTTCCATGTTCAAACTCGGACGAAACTATTTTCATGTTATAAGATTTTTGGAATATCTTTATAACTTACAGCCAAACAATGCAGAGTTCAGGTGAGACAGCTCTTACGAGCTGCCTCACCTGAATCTGTATTGTTTGCAAAAAGCTCAATATTGCCTTTGGCGCTGACAGAGTTAAAAAGAGCTGAAAACATTGTGGCTAAAGAAGAAATTGCTCGTTTTGAAAAAATCCTTTCTTTGTCACAGTCAAAAACCGTCTATTTGTTGGGAAGGGTTAAATAACACTTACAAAAGAGCTTTTATTATATTGAAATATGCCTTACATATAATTGTTTCAAAAATAACATTAAAAAAGAAAATCGATCAATTAAATGTTTGCGTGTTCTCTCTTTTTGCTTTACAGACACAAGGTAGTGAATTGAATTCTATCTAATGTCCTTACCAAAATGTGCTCATTGTGACCATATCTTTTTTCAACAATGATTAAAGAGAGATTATTAATGAAACGCGAATGTTTCTAGTTACGCTAGTTTTTCCAACTAGATAACTGCTCTTGGATTCGAAGCAATTCGAACAAATAAGTGTAGTGGATTTAAACCATGCCATCTGTTTGAAAATGTCATTTATTAGATTTTAGACAACGTAATCGTGTTTCCACTCATTGCCTGACATCCTTGTTCTGAACATTTTCCAAATTCTATAACCCCTAGTTCAAATAATCGAAAACCATGACAAACGGACTTTTTCATAACTTTAAGTAATTATGTCAAACACATTGTGGAAAGAGGAGATATTGCATCCGATATTTCGAAAGCTGTTTGCTGCATATCTGTCAAAGTTGACTGTGTTTGAGAAATGGCAACTGGCAAATGTTTTTGAAATCATCTAGTACAAGTTTAAAAGACTGATAGATTAACCTCGTGGCGATTAACGTCACTGATCAACTTCCAAACAGCTTTAATTGCTCATTTTAACACACAGTAGTTACGTCTCTTTTGGGCAAACACATACCGTTATCGAATGTGTTTTCAAAGTCTTCTGCTGCAGAATTGTTGTATGTGGGAAAGGGTTATACTTTATTGATAATAATTTAAATATTAACTATAATCAGCCATACCTCCAGATTCTTACAAAGTTAAATCCTTAAGTTGGATAATGTGGATATATTCTAGCATAGAGTAGTCTTCTTTGAAACTATATGATTAAACATTTGTTAAATTAAAAAAAACAAAAAAACAATTGAAGACTTATTTTGAATAAATAGTAAAAAGCTGTTATGATGATCAATTTCTCATTTTTCCCACAATGTTCTTAAAATGTTCACTGCTACATAGCCGATATGTTTCAAATGTCTTATGTATCGGAACAATGATTACTGCTACTCTTTGATGAGTCAAAACTTAACATTTTACCACATACAACAATACTGTAGTTTATTTGGGCTTCGAGACTTACATTAGTTGTTCCATATATATAAACCTTTTCCCCCATTTCGGCACGTTTACAGCAGAGTTTAAAGAAAAAGAACTATTTGTTGAAAGGAAAGGGAAAGTTGCGTACAACGAGCAATTTCTCATATTTTCTCATAATGTTTGCTACTCTTTTCTAAAACTCTTCTTTAATTTAGAGATGTTTCCCCCGCTAGATGTTTCCAAAGTCGCAGACCGTCTGCTGCAGTTTTCGTTCTAAATTGCCTTAATCCGAATATACGAACATAGTATTTTCAGAATTTCGATAAACCAAGGATGAGAAGTTACACTGTCGTACTGATAGCCATTATGGTTTGTGTTGCTTCTGGAAGCGTGAATGTGGATAACGGTAAGCTAGCGGTCATAATTATAGTTTCAATTGTATTTTAATAGGTTCATTGTCTTTACCCTTTCCCACTTATAAATCTGAAGCAGTCGCCTTTTGAAAACATTATAAGACATAGGGAGCAATTTCTCTATTTGCCAAAATGTGTTTCCACTCTCTCTGCTGGAGAATTGCTGTGCGCTGGGAAGAGTGAGTCATTAGCTTTTCATCAAGTTATAATGATTGTGGAGCCAAATGATCTTAAAATATAGGCCTCTTATGGCACCTGTTAGTAATCCCAATCGACTACTACCTCAACATGGGTTATTGTACACGCACCTGTTAGTAATCTCAATCGACTACTACCTCAACACGGGTTATTGTACACGCACCTGTTAGTAATCCCAATCGACTACTACCTCAACACGGGTTATTGTACACGCACCTGTTACACGGGTTATTGTTCACGCACCTGTTATACGGGTTATTATACACGCACCTGTTACACGGGTTATTGTACACGCACCTGTTACACGGGTTATTGTTCACGCACCTGTTATATGGGTTATTGTACACGCACCTGTTACACGGGTTATTGTACACGCACCTGTTACACGGGTTATTGTTCACGCACCTGTTACACGGGTTATTGTACACGCACCTGTTACACGGGTTATTGTTCACGCACCTGTTATACGGGTTATTGTACACGCACCTGTTACACGGGTTATTGTACACGCACCTTATAGTAATCCCAATCGACTACTACCTCAACACGGGTTATTGAACACACACCTGTTAGTAATCCCAATCGACTACTACCTCAACAAGGGTTATTGAACACACACCTGTTAGTAATCCCAATCGACTACTACCTCAACACGGGTTATTGTACACGCACCTTATAGTAATCCCAATCGACTACTACCTCAACACGGGTTATTGTACACACACCTGTTAGTAATCCCAATCGACTACTACCTCAACACGGGTTATTGTACACGCACCAGTTAGTAATCCAAATCGACTACTACCTCAACACGGGTTATTGTACACGCACCTCTTAGTAATCCCAATCGACTACTACCTTAACACGGGTTATTGTACACGCACCTGTTAGTAATCCAAATAATCGACTACTACCTCAACACGGGTTATTGTACACGCACCTGTTAGTAATCCAAATAATCGACTACTACCTCAACACAGGTTATTGTACACGCACCTGTTAGTAATCCAAATAATCGACTACTAACTCAACACGGGTTATTGTACACGCACCTGTTGGTAATCCAAATAATCGACTACTAACTCAACACGGGTTATTGTACACGCACCTGTTAGTAATCCCAATCGACTACTACCTCAACACGGGTTATTGTACACGCACCTGTTAGTAATCCCAATCGACTACTACCTCAACACGGGTTATTGTACACGCACCTGTTAGTAATCCAAATAATCGACTACTACCTCAACACGGGTTATTGTACACGCACCTGTAAGTAATCCAGATAATCGACTACTAACTCAACACGAGTTATTGTACACGCACCTGTTAGTAATCCCAATCGACTACTAACTCAACACGGGTTATTGTACACGCACCTGTTAGTAATCCCAATCGACTACTACCTCAACACTGGTTATTGTACACGCACCTGTTAGTAATCCCAATCGACTACTACCTCAACACGGGTTATTGTACACGCACCTGTTAGTAATCCCAATCGACTACTAACTCAACACGGGTTATTGTACACGCACCTGTTGGTAATCCCAATCGACTACTACCTCAACACGGGTTATTGTACACGCACCTGTTAGTAATCCCAATCGACTACTACCTCAACACGGGTTATTGTACACGCACCTGTTAGTAATCCCAATCGACTACTAACTCAACACGGGTTATTGTACACGCACCTGTTGGTAATCCCAATCGACTACTACCTCAACACGGGTTATTGTACACGCACCTGTTAGTAATCCAAATCGACTACTACTGGCAACCAAGTTCCACTAAAAAGCAAATATACATTTGATTGGCAACTGGTTGGCAATTGGTTGTACGATTGGTTGGCGCACTTTAAACTTTTCACCTGCGTGTTGATTAATTCGTTTGTATGATGTTTTACGTCACTTTTAACAATATTTCGGTTATATCAAGCTGAAGAAAATGTAACAGATGCGCATATGTATATCAACATTTAGTATATGGATAGACCACCATACTACCTGTGTGTACATTATTTTACGTTCAACTCCGTTGTTATTCAATATATAGCTATTGTAAAGTGTTCAAGTTAGACTTTCGAGATCGGTAAATCCATGTATAAATGTTATCTGCAGTTTGCCCCTTGTCGTTGCTTTGATATTATAAAAGTTTGACCATTAAAGTACTTCAGGAAACGAAGGTTGCCTGCGTCATTTTATTCATTATTGCCTTGTGTACATATTACTTTGTCCAAATTGACGTGGGTCTTTCATTTGTAAAAAAAAAAAAAAGTGTAATTACTTGTAGACAGGACATATATTGTGTAATTACTTGTAGACGGGACATATTGTATTATTACTTGTAGACAGGACATATTGTGTTATTACTTGTAGACAGGACATATTGTGTAATTACTTGTCGACAGGACATATATTGTGTAATTACTTGTAGACAGGACATATTGTGTAATTACTTGTAGACAAGACATGTTGTGTAATTACGTGTGGAGAGGACACATATTGTGTAATTACTTGTAGACAGGCCACGTATTGTTCAATTACTTGTAGACAGGACATATATTGTGTACTTACTTGTAGACAGGACATATTGTGTAATTACTTGTAGACAGGACATATATTGTGTACTTACTTGTAGACAGGACATATTGTGTAATTACTTGTAGACAGGACATATATATATATATATATATATATATATATATATATATATATATATATACATTCCAAGAATGAATGGTGTTTTTGGGCGCTTAAACATAAACATTAATAACTGTGAATGCTAACAAATAACATTTTGAAATAAAAACTGTAACAATGAGACAAATACGTTAGACATAATGTCTGTAATACATAACATAAAGATGAATTATAAGATTGTAAATGTAAAAAACAAGAAGCAAAAAAGAAATAAGTATAATGAATAAACAGAAACAAGTGAGGGAATGTCATAAAAACATTTTGAGCCTTGAAAAAACGGTCACGAATTGGTGCAACATCAGCACACTCAAAAATAATTTAGGTTGATCCGCAGTAACATGGGTATCATAAATAAATTGAAAGCAGTCAAAGCTGCTAAGAATGCATTGTCTCAGGAAGTTTTACCGTTTAAAATCCACTATACAGATTTTTAACCTTTGATTAATTCATTTATTTACGATGTTTGGCAATCTTCATTGGATGATCCACTGAGCACCAACAATAAGTTACATTTCATCACAAATTATTGGAGAATGGTTACGAGGGTCAGACTATCCCGACGAGAAGAACTTGTTCTTTCCCGTCTACGCATTGGGCACACTTGGATTACACATGTTTAGTTACTTAAAGGAGAGGAGGCTCCATTGTGTGTCCCATGTTTTACAAACCTTTCTGTATAGCACATTCTTATTGATTGTGCTGATTTTGCAACAACTCGTGACCGTTTTTTCAAGGCTCAACGTATGCGTCAGAACTTTGAGTATGTCAAACCTGAATTAATTGTTATTTTTCTTAAGGAAATTAATATTTTTACAAAGATATAATTATGTTTTAAACTTTTTTCTTCGTCTACGATAGTTCCAATATGTATGACATTCCTTAACTCATTTAGCTTTATTAATGATACTTACATCCTTATTGCTTCTCGTATTTTGTACATTAACTCAGATATTTTATATTTATGTTATATATCACAGACATTACGTTTAACGTATGTATTTTATTGTTAAAGTTTCAAAATATTATTTATTAACAACAAAAGTGGTTATTTCTTTGTTTAAGCGCGTACATTGACCTTTGATGTCGACGGGCCGTAAAACACCATTCATTCATTCATTTATAATGCATAAACAATCGTTTTTGTATATATTTTTCGAAATTCAAATATTTAGGCCACCTACTATAAACAATACACATATATATATGTTTAATACGTCCAGATTTATTTCCCTGTAGTTGATATCTAACAGAAATACAAAATGAATTGAAGTAAGCACTGGTTCAACAATTAAACCTGGTAGATTTGTTCATGAGCTTGCAAAAAAACACCAACATATTGATATAAGCTTAACCCTTATCTACATATAGATGCTTGCTGATGCCTCTGCAGCAGACAACTGTTAAAATATAGTGACACAAAGAGAAATTGCTGCTCAAAACATTCACTTTCTCCTTTTACAACAATACTATCAAATCTATCCAATAACTATACTTTCATTAATATTTTTTTTTTCAGTGTCTTCTGCTGCAGATGTGGGAAAGGATTATTTGGGCATCTATAATTACAAATATTAATATCTTTAATTTGACGTTCAGGAAAAGACTTGTAAAGTGTACAGCATTATGTGATACTATAACTTACTTTACATTACTGTATTAATTAGTTTTTAGCTCTAATAACTGAAAGTTAATTGAGATTATAATACGATAATTTTTCCACTGTGCGTGAGTCAAGTGTTGGTTTAACACTTTCCCACATAAAAACTATTCTGCAACAGATGACTTTGAAATCATCATGGTTCATATATGGAATAACTGGATAAATGAAATTGTTTTAATTGAATTAAGTTCAAAACGATGTTGTAAAAGGGAAAATATTTCATTCTTAGCAATTTTTCCTCTTGCACAATGTTTTCAAAAGTCATCTGCTGAAAAAGTGCCTATAAATGGGATTAAAGATTCAATAAAGACCAAATATATATCAACTATCAGCTGTAATTAAAATGTTATGAATATCTACTTTGAAAATCAAAATTTCAGATTGAGCTTTTGAATGGCAGCAGGCCAACTTGATAATCATAGGGTTTTGGCTTAATTGAATTTAAGGAACGTTAAACAAATATCTATTGAATTATATTCGAAACATTAAATTGTAACTTAAACAGTAAACATACTAGTTAATCCTTAAACAAACGTCCACATAACAGTTTCAGCAGGAAACATACAGTCAACAGCTGCAATGCAGATCATGCAATTGCAACACAGAATCCAAAATGTGGAATTCTTTCACACGCCGGATGGCACGTACTTCATGAATTCTCAGGCGATCAATTGCCTGTGTTTCCTCCACTTCCTACTTCATGAACTGATCACATGTTGTCAGAAATGAGGGAATGTTTAATGTTGCTCCACGTTACTTCAGTATGTCCTAAATTAGACATCGCTTGTCTGCCATAACACTGTATCGAGGTTCTATAAGAGGAAAAATTAAACACTGGCGTGTCAGGCTCTAGTCAGATATTGAACCTGAAAATAGGGATGAGACATAGGTGACACAGGCAGTTGGTGATACACCTATCAAGCCTTTAAAGCAGAAGGAGTTTGTACACTGATTTATGTACAGTCCAAAGTCACTCTAGTTGATGGGTACTGTGTTTCTTCCCTCGACAGCCAGATAGGTAAGGAACCTAACTTAGAGTAGACAACGTTCGCCTATGTAATAAGTATGCAGCTTACAGTTGGCTGAGACACATTGAATCATACTCTAATGTCTTGTTGAAAGAGTCTAAATCTATTTTTTACTAGAAACAAGAAAAGATGATCGACAATGGGGTAGGGCCTCAGACTGTAAGGACGGTTCTATATGTATTTGAGAGGTTTGTCCCTTACGTCTCCCCTGAATTTGTGAGCATCTAGTTGTTTTCTCCTTAGTGGGTCTGCTCATTTGAAACAGGCTGATCACAAGACTGTAGGAGATAATTTCGGTGTAAAATTGCAGTAATTTGGGGTCATCAGCAAACAGCTGAACACCAAATCAACTTGACACTTATATTATTATTATATTATTTGAGAAACAAGCTGCTCCAAGTGGTCTATCTGCAGTGAAGCTGCTTCAACTTACTCTTCTGTACTGAGTTCTAACTCAGGACCCTAACATCATGGTATTCCGAGTTGAAACTTGACCTCACACTCCATATTGGAGGTTTCATCATACGTTTCCATGAAAATATTTGAAAAGATATACTACATAGAATAATGAACTGCTCATCAACAATATCATCAGAATTAAGGGTAAACGACATGTATACTTTAGTTGTACACCCTTTTCCACATACAGTAATTCTGCAACAGATGACTTTGAAAGTATCTAGGTAAAAATATGTTAAATCTCTATAAATGAATGGATAATTAATGAAAAGACTTTATTAGAGGTGAAAACATTCTGGAATAAGAGAAATTGCTTATTATGTCACAACGTTTTCAAACGTCGTCGTCTTCTGCAAAAACGTCAAATTTCGTCTATAGGTGGGAACGGTTTAAGGTTTACTCTTTGTACTATTCCATCTTATTCTAACTAAGCACATAACATTTGGTAATTAGCAAACTGTAACCAGACTGTGCCTGCTAGTTTATGTTATAGTCAGTATTGTTTATTGGGAAGTATTATGCTAAAGTAAAGATTAAGATTTTTTGATATTTTTAACAGTTTACTGTCCACTCAGGGCTCTCCATTTGCCGTTATAGATCAATTGATTATGGAAAAGGTTGTCAATCCAACGGTTGAGTGTTTTCAAGTTCAAGCATGATTGCCGATACTTGACGAATATCAAAGACTATGTTTGTCCAGTGAGTTGGAACGAGTGTAGATCTGATCATTACAATGAAGCTAGATGGAATTCACCACAGCCATGTTAAACGCATCAATATATTGAAAAGTAAAATTTCTGTCATTAGGGGACTTGCGAAGTAGATTTCACCAATATACATCCACTAACAATTGTCATAATTGAAGTGAGTACAGACTTTACGAAACCTGTCAGTCCGAAAACTCATTTATCATTTCTATGTTGTTGGTACTTGACAAAACACGGATAATTATATTTACACACTGACCCAGCTATATGATTAAGACCAGCATACTTGTACACATGAAACGAATTGTACTTGCAAGTTCTCTTGGTTAACATTGTGTATGCTGTTTACTCCTTAGATTCTCCAATGTCGTGGCACTGTTATCGTAAATTTGCTGAAGAAATAAGGTTTTTGCAGAGTTTCAGTAGTATCATTCATTTGCTCCTTTGCTAAGGCTTTAAATGTCACACAAATCAAAGTTTAATATTACATACTTGCCTTGCAATTAGTTGTCAATGATGTATCAACTTTCAAATCATTTGAATTCACTTCAATCACCCTTCAATGTATCGTGGTTAATGAAAAGCTTAAATAATTGGATTGCGCCTACTCGCCGCTAAGTGCCACTGTCTTTATATGTGTGGAACTTTTCTCTGTATAGCCTCTCCTATGCATGTTAAGTCTGGTAACATTATGATATACAGTCTAAAATAAAACCGAGAAAAGCCAAATCACCCATGAAATTCATTGTGTTGAGTCCGTCTACATGAATCCTCAATACCTTGAAAGTAGGTCCTTCGTCGCGCCTTATTTTGATAAACGACGTTTTTATTGCTGTGTATATCACTTGGAGTAGAATGGAACGACACAGATTTGTGCAATACGGTAATCAAAAATAATATGCAGCCTATTATTAAATTGTTTGAGTTAGGAACCTCGTTCTGAATCCAATATTGCCGACGCGTGAATATATTGTTCCCTTCGTAATATATTATACAAATTACCCCTGTAACAGTTGTCACACTACAACATAATTGGTTCCGGGTCATAGGAATAAAGTAATCAATTTTGAAAAAGCACTCCTCCTGCACTGCTTCATTGAGGTAAGGAGCCAGAGAGGTACAATTCTTTGATTTGCTTTCAGTTTAGCATTTCTGTATAATTTAAAAGTATGTTAGTGTATGGATTGCAGGACTATGTTTGTGTTTAGAATGTAAAGGGTAAACGTAGCTTGGTGAATGCATCCGTTTCACCTTGGATGTGTACGACTGGAAACAGCAAAAAAGAAAATATTGCCTTAGTTTGACTTGTTTGGCTTATACTTGAGAACAGTGAATGACGAAATCAAAACAAGAGCCATACAAAACTTTTATCCTGTTTATAAAGGTTAGCAGAGGTAAGAAAACACCCATTTCATTTTATATTTAATTAGCCAAAAAGTCACAGGTGTCACCCCTGGAGTATTGACGGAAATGAAACAAGAGCTGACAGCACGATCGACAATTCCACCGCTTTTTAGTTACTGAGATATGGACTCTATTGTAGTTGACCATTTTTTCTTAATGCACCAAGCACAACATTTCATTTTTGAAGTGTTTAACTGAATGCTATAATATCCGTATGTTAAAATGCGTTTTATGTTGCTTGCAAAAAAAGTTCAATTATAGTTCGACTTTCCATTGTTACTTACAGTTGTTAGGCATCATGGCATTGAACATTGACTCATTCGTTACGTGTTCCTAGACACCCCTTACACCAGTAAGTTACTGCTACCATTTAATAACCTGTGGCATAACTCTTCCGGTGCTAAATTTCAGCACAGCATCAACTATACACTGAAATGGATACATGGTTTGCGAAAGAACGCATTGTTCGATCCGAAGTTCCGGCTGTACTTTTAAGAACAAAGGCATATGAAGCCGCCGGAGTTGGGTTGCATAACATTCCTAATGTCATATTTCAAATATTATAAGTTTGTTTATGAATAACCTCTAATATCTGTTTATTTCATGCCATTTAGTAGTCATTTACGATCATTTACTTGTCCGTGATTAGACTTGCAGCAGACGCTTATGTAAACGTATCATTACAATAGCATCAATATACCCATTCAATCCGTCATACACTCAGTCAATTCATCAAACTATTGAAATTCTGGAAATGTTTCAGACATTATAATATAAAACCCTTACAATTGACTTTGATTTTTGTACATTTTCAAATAACAGATTACTCTAAAATATTGACTTCCGTTTATTTACTATTCACTTAAAGCAGGAAATAAAACTTCTCTTCACAAACAGTTAACTAGAAGATAACTGGAGTTAAAAAAAAAAGGCAAACAGACAATTAGATTCACAAGCGGGTCGTTGATTGAATACTTAAGAACGAACTACACTGGTAAACCTTCACAGACAAAATCTTAACAGGGACATACAAATATGTATTTATGTTATGTATTTGTCTCTGATCTAACCTATGCAGCAGACGCCATTAAAACAACTAATGGAAAAAGGACAAGTTGCTCACAACTAGCAAATTATCTTTGCTCCATTTTATCACTCGTATAAGTTTATTGATTGATTGGGGTTTAACGCCGTTTTCAACAATTTCTCAGTTATATCACGGCGGCCAGTTCACCTACTCATGCATTTCCTGATTTTCTCACACCAGTACTCCACACAACAATCTTCCCAAGCAACTGGCTGCTTTTCCACATAGACTTAGCCCATTGGTGGAAGACGAATGACGCATGTCGCATTGACTTTTGTCAATCGTCGGAAAGAAAGTTGGCCGAGCCACTCGTATAAGTTATATGGATTGTAACAATATCACAATGTATAAACGAATAATACGAAAAAAAAACCATGAATGGGTATGTATAAAATGAGACGAAAAACACGGATTGAAAATTATTGTCGTCTTTTTAATCATTTTTTATAAAATCAATATTTTGGGTATGTATAAAATGAAACGAACAACACGGATTGAAAATTATTGTCGTCTTTTTAATCATTTTATTTTTAAATCGATGTTTAAGATTATTTAAGTGCTGTGTTATGTGGGAATTAGCATTTGTACGAAAAGTTAAAAATAAATGGAACTCTATAAGAAATATGTTTTCTCGTTCGTCAAAAAAACCGACAGCATTAGCCTTCTACTCCCGAACCTAAATGTTGACTGTATCGTAGCCAAAGAAGGACGTAACGTCATTTCCGTTACACTTCATCTTGGCGTAACGTCAATGGAGTGATGTCGTTTCCCGCAAAAAAAGTGGTTTCAACATTATAGACCCCAAATTCCTATGTATACATGAGCTATTGACTCACTCATTCCAAGTATAATTATTTATCAAACATTGTTGCAAAAGGATAACTTTCTCATAAGGAGCAATTGCTCTTTTGGCGACAATCTGTTCCTAAAACGTCTGTTGCAAAGGCCTCAGAAACCATCTCTAATAGGGAAAGGGTTTAGCAGAAATGTGACCCCTTACATAATTTGTTCCAGTCATATTGACTGGTCGCCAGGTGGCATCCGAAAACGGCTGTTTTCTTCTTTACCATAATGCAGGTGATCGATTAAGGGTCATCTTGACCCTCATGTTTTAAACCTCGTTCATTATAATGTATATTCCTTGATGTTCTGAAAGTCTTTACTTTATTATTTTCTGTTCGTAATAATAGACGACAGCAATACGAATTCCAAATATGTTTTGATAATGCAAGACACATTACATTAACATTAGTATTGTCTAGTCAATTACTTATAAATCCTTTTTTATGGCCAAAGTATGCTCTTCCGAAACTATAAAACTTTGAAAACGTTATCTGTGCTCAGAAATGAACTGCATGCTCCAAAAAAGGCGTCTGATTGGTCAATTTCGAGCATGAGTTTGCTTTTGACCAATCAGATACTTGAAAACAAATGAGGAGGTGTGCACTTCGAAAGTCAAACTGAGGGCAGATTTTAGTCAACCTGCACGTCCTCATAGTTAAACTGGAGTCCGCACTTGTCTCGAAACACATACAGAACATTTCAAGATTCGTCCGATATATGGTTTTATTTGTTTTGGGTTTTACTTCGCTTTCGACAGCTAAGGTGATATCGTGGCCGTCATGAGAGACGATATTGGTCACACACTTTTTATTTACATCGAGATAAAACTATATAGGGTATACAACAAATACCTAACCACCTGCTGGAGCTCAAGAGTAGCATTGACTCCATTTGCTCAGTCATAGTTAGCCGGATTATCTATCTACACACTTCCCAAAGCCACAAAGATTGGTTCCCCCTCCCAGTCACAGGGCCAACGCTATACGGTATACATTGGAATACGATAACGTGTATCCGTATAAAGATATCTATTCACATACTTCCCAAAGAGGCACAGCTATTTGGTATACATTGGAATAATATAACATAAATACGTATACGAATATCTATCTACACACTTCTCAACGCCACTAAGGTTAGTCCCCCCCCCACCCCACACCCCAGCCCCAGTCACAGGGCCTCCGATATGTTTTGTATATATCTACAAACAGGCGCGTAGCTAACGTGCGTAAGAATTATTTTGAGAGTTTCAAAAATGAAAATGAAACAAATGCGAAAAATGCAATAAAATCTGGACCCTAAGGGGGGTAAGGGTGCAAACGGCATATCAGTACAATTCAGACATGAACAAAATGTCACATGGATAATCTATATTTATTGATAATATAAGATATCCTATGTAGTTTGTAAACAGTCATATAGTATTTTCATATTGTACACGGGAGTACGATATTCGAAGTTTATTGGTGGAGCGAATTGTGGTCCGTGCCATTTATTTGGATCTGAGAAGTACGGTGTACGACAACGCGATGCGATAGTACGACAACGCGATGCGATAGTACGATAACGCGATGCGATCGCGTTATCGTACTATCGCATCGCGTTATCGTTCTATCGCATCGCGTTATCGTACTATCGCATCGCGTTATCGTACTATCGCATCGCGTTATCGTACTATCGACCCTAGGTCGAAACCGCGAAACAACGATATTACGATATGGCCCTAATGGAACATATCGTAATATCGTTGTTTCGCGGTTTCGACCTAGGGTCGATAGTACGATAACGCGATGCGATAGTACGACAACGCGATGCGTTAGTACGATGACGCGATGCGATAGTGCGATATTAATATCGCAATCTCGCATCGTGGTCTCGTACTATCGCATCGGACTTTCGTACTATCGCATCGCGTTATCGTACTATCGCATCGCGTTATCGTACTATCGCATCGCGTTATCGTTATATCGCATCATTACGATATGTCCCTAATGGAACACCGTAGAGAAGAGATCGCGAGTGGCGCAACCTGCATCAATCAACCGACCCAAGCAATCTTTGCAAGGTCATCACCGCTCACATTATGGCAAGACACATGCGCATTCGCTTGAAGCGGCTGAACATTTGACTGCAGTTATGTCTGGAATTGAGAAAAGCATTGCCCAATCAGTTTCCTATGCCAATGATGTCCTGGTTAGCAAGAACATACATGTATTACAAGGCATAATTGATACAACTATATCCTTTGTTGTAAACACAATCTAGCTATACGTGGTCATGAGGATACACATAGTAACTTTAAAGCACTTTAAGAATACCAAGCCAAATATAACCCTATGCTGCGTGATCATTTAAAGAACGGTGACGCGATACACTTCACCAGATATACAAAATGAAATAATCACGATATGCGGGGCTCAAATCAGAGAGGAAATTGTGCGCAAATGCAATAGTGTTCCGTTCCTTGGGTTTATGACAGACGAAGCCACTGACTACTATGGAGCAAGTGGCGCTCTGTTTGAGGTAATTTGACCATACAACCAAGTCGGTAATGCTACGATAGAGCATCCAACATGACCGGAAAGTTCCGTGGTGTTTGAGCGAGTTCGGCAGATAGTACAACCACTGCAAAGCTCACCGTCTAAATCTTGCTTACTCATGCGTCCGAGGAGCCACTTGCCAGAAACATGATAAACACCGTTCAAGAAGTGGCGTTTCTGTTTTACTACTCGGGCAAACGGTTGTTGCGTTTTCATGAAACTAAGTAAGAATAAACACATGGAAAATCAGACTAATTAACAGTCGCACTTAACACTTTCAAATGCTCGTTTACGACGGTCGTTGACAGCTTAGATGACCTCTTCCCAAACTATGGTGGAGCCAAAGCCGGGGCATATGAACTGCGATCACTCAGTTCGGTTTCATCATTGGTCTCGTGGCTATTGAGCAATGGTTTGATTACTTATGCATTTTCATTTCGATAACTCTTAATATACTACATGTTTATTTTTAGGATAAACTGCTTCTTCGCCGTCATAACGTCCAAAATTGAATACATGGAACTACTGATAGGCCAAACTATTAACTGTTGGCCCTTCGAGTTCGAGTCTTCGAGGTATTACTTTTGTTGAAGTGCCAGTCAATGTTAGAAAAAATATATTTTGAATGCTGCAAATGTTTTAAGGGTATTTTGTGTATATATGCCATACATAAGTGTATCAAGTAGGCTCATTTAGATACTGTGAAATATACGCCAGAAGTCACCTGAGCCCATATAAACGAATTATTTTCCACGGGGGAGCATGCCCCCGGACCCCCCTAGAATAGTGCGTAGTCCACAAATCGACCCAGCTACGCGCCTGAAAGGCTGTTTGAATGGGTTTTTTTCACATTTCAATTAGATCATTCAGAGCAATTACCCTTTTTGCCACAATGTCCTCTGCTGCAGTGGTGTCAGAAAGCGTCTGTATGTGGAAAACGGTTAAGAAAGAAATAAAAATGTCCTGCCCCTTGAGTAAATTGTTTTTTTCACGTTTGACACTGACATTGGTATTTTGCAGATACTACGATCATGAGGTAACTGATAGGCAAGCTGCTATACAACAAGAAAAAACGTATTTAACTTGAGGCAAAGATGGTTCGAAGGCGGAGACATAATTACTGTTCCAAAAGAAACTGTTTATTACTCATACTTATATTCATTATCCTCATGCTCTTTTATAAATCATTGTGTACTGTACGCTTGATAATTTATCTTCATCCGGGGAAGTTCAACGGACCGTAGAACGTCATCAAGGGAGTGTGACAAGGTCGATAACTCTGGTACACGCGGATAAAGTATTGCATGAGTTCTCCGGATTCAGACAACCCGATTTAAGGGAGTTAGAAAACAGTGCAATATTGAACACGGTACATTACGTCTGGTGTGATAATTCAACGTTTAAGTTCAAGAACTATCTGAGTGTCATGAGTGTCTGGAAGGTTATACAGCCTGATATTATCGAGTTTCACGAAGGAGAAAGGGCGCAAACAGACAAATACAACGATTGGCTGAATAAAATACAGAACACCATACCAGGTTTCGTTAGAAAAACTTTACCGAAGAACTGGGACGGGGATGATAAGGGCTGTGGTTTTTGGTTTGGATTGGCTTTACTTGATGACAGGGGAGGTAACTACAACTGTTTCTTCTGAATTATATACACATGTATTATCTACCGTGAATAAAACGCGAAACTATAGTATTACAACATGTGGCTATCTAACACCAGGACAACACAAATCAGTATGTCCTAGCGAATGCATGTGCTATATCTAAAACAAGCCATGTGTTAGACTATTGATCGGTAGACGAATGACGCTTATAGCATTGATTTTTGCGAAACGTCGGGAGAGATGTTGGCCGAGCTGGGGTTCAATCTCGCAGACCCTTGATGTAAAGCCCGCGTCGATATCGACTGAGCTTTCGTGGCTCGGCACGATATACGGATGTTCAGATCTGACCATCATGGCCGCTATCAGTGATCTTATCGTAACTGGGAGTATATGCTGGTGTCGGGTTTTGACTATCTTGTTGAGCAATACAATGAAACACTCCAAACCCGTCAGCAGCATATAAATATAAAGTAAATACGATGAGTATATGTCACTCTGAATTAAACCATAATCAAAGCTATTATTTTTGCAAAGCTATGATTACCAAAATACATAGCGTGTTCAGCTAATTAATTTCAAATATATTTAATTCATATCGATTGTGATGTTGTAACAATCCATAGTGATCAATCTCGCTGTCTGTTTCCTGATTACCAACCAGTGCTAACGCCGAGATGTGATCAGAGCCGAAAGGTGGTACCCGATCTCACGAGGTAAATTTGACAACGAGTCAACTTTTACCCATATACAGCAAATCTGTAGAAGACGACGTTTAAACTATCTAGGAAAAAATGTGGAAGTTCTATTTATATAATAAATAATGATAATTAAATAGAGTTTAAAACGTCGTGGCAAAAGGAGAAATTGCTCATCATGCTCATTTTGTTACAATTTTTTCATAAGTCAACTGCTGCAGAGGTGTGAGAAAGCGTCCCCATTTGTAAAAGGCTTATTGTCTGACTGGAGTTATTCCGCTTTCAACAGAATATTAGCTATGTTACGACGAGCAATTCACCTTGCCATGTATTTCTTGGCTCACTCACAACTGTTTTCCACACATAACGTTCGATTCACAGGCTTATTCTTAAACCTCTTAGCCTATTGCTGGAAGATGCGTGACGATAGTAATTCTGCCCTTTGTGTCAATTACCGGAAATAATAATTGATCTAATCGGCACTCGTACAACACCTGTTTTGGTAGTTCTGGACTTAACTATCCTTGACTGTTTCTTACCCAAATTGAAAACGATTATGTTATATATAGAAAACCATGTCTTGAAATATCTGTTATTGAATCATCACGATATTTTGCAGGAATGTATATAGGCTCCGATGTGATTGTAACTGACGCAATACTGGGTAACAAACGAAATAACTTGACCATGATTTTCCATAGATCCTCACCAGCCGAGAAATACGAGGTCATGGCTGCCATGGGAACGAACCATTTGAAGTATTTCCGGACATTTAGACGAACGTTTGATGGAAGCAAAGAAATCGACTTTAATACAGTCAATAAACATTGTTCAAAATACATCAAAGGTGCTAATATGTCGGGGCACGAATGTTTCATTGTCGAAGACGAAATGCATCCGGTGGACTTGTTTAATGATAAATCGGAGTCTGGGATGTTCTTCCGGAAGCTGTTGTACGGTACCAGTCAAGTAATAGAACCAAAACCAGTCTTACCGGGATTCATTCCAAAAATAGTACACTATGTCTGGTTTGGCGGGAAAGAAATGAGTTTCATGATGTATTTAAGTATGCTGAGTACATTGTTTATTCTCAATCCAATTCGAGTTTATATTCACGGAGACGGGGGTCTCCACGGTCCTTACGTAGATAGAATCAAACGTGACCAAAGAGTATTTATTGTAAATAGAGAGAAACCTTATCATATATACGGGCATGATATATTATACAGTCAACATAGAAGTGATATTGTCAGAGCGGAGTGCTTGCTGAAATATGGCGGTATTTACATGGACTGGGACGTGCTCTGGCTTCGTGACCCCGTTGACGTCATCAGCAAAGGTTATGACGCTGTCGCGAACTTTGATCACATGGACAAGGCGGAGTTTCCAGATACGATTAATTTAGGCGTGTTAATGGCGAAACCGAGGTCGACTTTTATAAAAAGGTGGCAGGATGCTTTGATTAACTACAGGACGAAAGACTTTCTCTACAATGCAGTAGAACTTCCGTACAAAGTATACGAGGAATATCCCGAATATTTACATATCGAAAGGAAGCTACAGGTCATGTGTTTCCATCTAAAATGTCATCCAACGTTTCATCCGAGGTTTAAATCGTTTATGGAGGAACAACAGTTCGATTGGACGAGAGATGTTTTTTCTATTCACTACACGTATCCGGATCCACCGGATTTCGATAATTATCTGGCTCTGCAAAATGGTTCGGGAATGGCGGCTGATATCGGTAACTTTATCATGCAGCATTCCGACAAGCTAGACTAAGTTATATTTATAACCGATTTCGGTAAATTTAGCATGGAACATTCCGATAGCTGGACTAAACTCATATCAATAACCAATATCGGTAACTTAAGCATGCAACATTCCGATAAGCTGGACTAAACTCATATCAATAACCAATATCGGTAACTTAAGCATGCAACATTCCGATAAGCTGGACTAAACTCATATCAATAACCAATATTGGTAACTTAAGCATGCAACATTCCGATAGCTGGACTAAACTCATATCAATAACCAATATCGGTAACTTAAGCAGGCAACATTCCGATAAGCTGAACTAAACTCATACCAATGACCGTTTTGGTAACTTTATCATGCAACATTCCGATAGCTAGACTTAACTTATACCATTAACCAATATCGGTAACTTTATCATGCAACAGTTTGACAAGATGGACTAAACTCATATCGATAACGGATATCGGTAACTTTATCTTGCAACATTCTGGCAAGCTCGACTAAACTCATATCGCTAATCGATTTTAGTAATGTTAATATGCATGCATACATGCACTATTCCGAAACACTGGTCTTACTAATATTAATATCCGAAATTGGTTACTTTTCCATGCAACATATAATGAATATAATATACTTAAAATACTTGATCGGCCTCTTTAAAAATGTGTTTTGTTTGAATTGTGCTAAATGTATACATGCACTGCTCCGTTTTCAACTGTAAAAATCCCTGCCACTCGGGACAGCACTTGTTTAAGGGTTTTACATTTAATATCGTAAATAAATAGGAATTGGCTTTTCAATTAGATTAGAAATACTTCTAATCCCATTGAAGTTTGTTTTGTTTAAGGTTTTAATTTTATATAATGATAACGGCTATTGCAAGGATCTCCTGTTTAAAACATTATCTTACGTATAAGTGAAAGGAATACACGTGAAACTACAAACAAGAACACCTGAATAATATGCCATAAATCCGCATTTCCTAGCTTTAGTTGTAACTTCCCCTATTGTAAATAAGAAATTATCACTAAAGGTATATGGCAGAAAGAGATTATACATATATTTGCCACTCTTCTAAATTCCTATTATCTTTTTTTAAAGAATTTCTTTATTCGAATTTACATCTCTCATGTTCCCTTTCGAAAGAAGCTGCTATCCATCCCAAAACTTCAAATAGGTGCTGACATAAACAAAACAAAATGGTTATAAAGATAATACAAAAACCAATGTGTGTGATTCTTTAATTAATCCATCACGTAGATAATCGCTCTATTAAGCCCATCTGTATTTATATATATGTAGATCATGCAGAAACATACTATGGGACAGCTCAACAATGATAAGTTGCACTATATTATACCAATTATTTAAATACTTTAAGTTTGTTAAGATCAATGAACATAGTACTATAATGAAAATAAGTACATTCTACTTTTTGTTATTCTTAAGCTTGGATACATTTTCTACATATTAAAGCATGTACATTGTATCAACCATATGCGAATTAAACATGCATGTAATGTAGAAACAATATTTTTAGCTGGAAAGTAAATATCATATCAGATCTTATATCTGCTGAGAATGTCAATACTAGTATTTGTAAACCGGTTTTACCCGGCAAGCATTAGTCTTCGCATGTAGTCATGGTTTCCTTTACCACATGTTGGAAATATCATCGTGTGGAGTACTAATGTGAGAAGGCCAGGCAATACAATGACAGGAGAACTAGCCTTATCGCCTCTGCGTAATATATCGACCCAGATCAGCCTGCGCAGTCCGCGCAGGCTAATCCGGGCCGACACATTCCGTCTCAAGGGGATAGAGGTATAGAATATTGAAACAGAAAGTCCACAGAAGGCGTACATTGTCTGTCCGGGTTAGATTCCGCGGCATGCTTAGGCTGATCCGGGTCGGTACTTTACGCAGAGTCAACAACGTTGGTTTTCTCGTTGGACGGCGCATATGCTGAAAACAGCATTAAACCCAAATCAATGCAATAAATCAATTCATTAAATAATCAAACAGGTATATTTGAACTTTAATATAATTTACATTTTCCCTTAGTTATGAAAGAACAGTACTTATTGTCTTAATATAATTAATATTGGGAATCGTATGTTACAGTAGCGATATCAGGTTTGATATTATACTACGAGGGCGTGAACAATTGATATCTTGTGATACCGAATGTCAATTTGTCCAAGCTCCGAGTAGACACTATCAAACCCGATATCGTTACTTCAACATGATTGTCCTTTTATGATATACATTGTATAACATTTTTTAAGACAGAATAAAGAAAAAGTATACACAATTCTATGTTTTAATTCATTCTCACTGTCCCTGTTTTGGTCCTGGTATCTCCCGGTAAAATATAGCCGGGACATTTTTGCTGGACGTGTGAACCACGCCCCATTACCTCATTATGAAAAACGTGAATTCATATTTCAAAGACGTCACCTCATATTTCAGTGACCTACCATTACCATATTTGGTACCGTATTTAACCTAGTCAAATACAGAATTGTAATATGTTGTGTTTGAACTGCGCATGATCATCTGCATGTATTTGCGCCGGGAAATGTGTAGGTATGTATCATACTGCACTGATCGTTTAAGATTGAAGTTTAACCCTGCGCATTCCTTCCACCCTGACTCTCACGCATATGTTTTGAAACCGGTATTCATTTGTAGACGCATTTTGACGCATATGTAGTTGAAAAACGTTTGAAATCATTGCGTCAAAAGAAAGAAATGCTTATAATAAGCAATTCCTCATTTTGTCACAATATTTACAACTCTTTTTTTAAACAAAAGAATCATTTGTAGATTTAGTTTTGAAGTAATACCTTATGTTAATGTCGTCTGCTGCCGTATTGCTGTTTAGTAAAAATTAGTAGAGTGATTTATCATTTAGCAGATGTAACACTTGAAACTCTGCTTATGTGCATTCGTTAATTTTACGGTTCAGCGTGGCTTGATCTTGGCAGGTTCCAATGCACTGTTCGATGTCATAATTGATGTACCTTATTTTTTATCTAGCATGTGGATATATTTCATTCACATTCTTTATAAAAAAAAAGCTTAAAATATAAAAGAACACAACCCCTTTTCTGTAATTTCGCGATCGAAACACGAAGTTAATCCTTTCTAAAGTGCGTACGCATTTTGACGCATCTGCAGCAAACAACTTTTGAAAGCGTTTTTGCGAAATACTAAATAATTTATACTTAAATTGCTCATTAGCAGCAATTTATACTTTTGGCACAACGTTTCAGGCTATATTTAATAGTTAAAACTTTCATTAATATATACCTTTCTGTGAGTTTGCCATGGTGGCCAAGTAGCCTACTGCAGATTTGTTATATGTGGACAATTGTAGAAATAGCAAAGCGTTATTATTTGAACTGTATGTCGATTATCATTCAAAAGGAAAGTATAAAGAGTGTCACTTAACACGCTCTAATATAATTAAAGCGGCAATATAAATAGTAATATATAGAAGGTGATATGTTTAAGCAAATATAAGCACAGCAATTAAGTTTTAATATTATTTAATCAAATTACTTGACATTCCATATTGAAAGTAAATATGTTACGCAGGGGCGTAGCTCCCTTTAGTCACTGTAGGCACGTGCCTACACATTTTTTCTCAAAATGCATTTTCATCCAGCTGCGGCGATAGACATCTGCGTAATGTATCGACCAGATCAGCCTGCGCTGTCCGCGCATACTGATCCGGCCGACACATTCCGTCTTAGGGGGATAGATGTATAGAGTAGTTATTCCTGAAACAGAAAATCCACAGGAGGCGAAAAGTGTCTATCCGGGTAGGCCTGTGTGTCATGCTTAGGCTGATCCGTGTCGATACTTTACGCAGAGTCCACTCTGTTGATTTTCTCACGAGACGGCCTACACATTGATTATTGCAAAGCTACGCCCCTGTTACGTTGCTTTGTGCAGAACCCATTTGGACTGCTTGTGAGAAAATAGTCCACCAAAATACTAGTCATGGACTGCTTTAGGATAACTGCTTTAGAATAATGTTAGCGAATTCACCAATACCAATACAACCTGACCAAAACTTCGCTGTAGTATCAGGCGCTTGAATATCTATGATGCCTGCCTAAAACATGTCTTCTAAGCTTGACAGTTGCGTCAGAAAATTAAATTTGTTAAACTTGTTAGAAATTATAAGAAATTATAAGGTGTTATATAACCGATAAACATAAACGAAATAGGGAAGCGATGATGATGTATAATATTCCGATTGTATAGCATCCTTTTTGATTGCAGAACCGAGCGATATTCATGAATAATTAAATGTATCATATCGATTTTAGATAAGCTTTGATGCGTTGTCATCGGATCAAATATACGCACAGCAAAGTATTCCACAAAGCGAATTTCTGCTTGTTTAACTAACAACCATGAAGCCACAATTATGTTAGATAAATGCATATCGGAGTTAGGTACATGGCATTCTATCACACTCACGCTGTTTCTTTCAAGTAGGGAAACCGGGACAATTATTTATTGCAACTTGGTGGAAATAACATGTCAGCCTTTTATTCACACATAAGCAATTATGCAGCAGACAACTTCGACAAAATTACAAAGTTTAGTCAAACATATGGAACATCTCTGTTCATAAAAAAGTGTCATTAATGAAAAGAGTTTAAAACACTGTGGCAAATGCTCACTATGACCAATTTCTCATTTTTCACAATGTTTTCGAAGGTATTCTAGTACAGATCCCTTAACATGCATATCACAAATTGATTGAGTGGGGTTTAACGCCGTTTTCAACAATTGTTAAGTCTTGTCACGGCGGCCAGTTCACCTTATCATATGTTTCCTGGTTTTCTCACACCAGTACTCCACACAACATTCTTTCCAAGCATCTGGCTGCTTTTCCACATATACTGTTAGCCCATTGGTGAAAGACGAATGACGCTTGTCAGTGACTTTTGTCAAATGTCTGAAAGGAATTTTGGCCGAACTGGGGTTCGAACTCACATCCCCTGGATTGATAGCTCGCGGGAAATGGACTTTTAACAAACATGATATGGGGTTTAATTATATTCGTATAATCGTTTGATGACACCGCCAACTGTCTTATGTGCTGCGTCTCGGGTATGGGTTCGATCCCTTGACAGGGTCATACGAAATCCAGACTCACTGGTGTGAGGATAAAATGGATCAGTGGTACTGGTACATTACCTAGTAAAAGCCGTGATGTATCTGTAAAATCGTAGGAAGCGGGGTAAAACACCATTCAAACAAACAAAATACAAACCAATGTCTTATAGATATCTAATTAGCAATATAGTTCTGTTTTATCTAGGATTTCCAAATTTATATGAGCTGCGTCTAGCATTCTGTCAAAAAATATACCTAGGGAGGAAACTGATGTAGACGTAATGAGACGGCTCTGGTAAGACTTACATTACCCTTGTCTTGATTGTATGAAGCTACATTAAGACCCACAAATCGCGAGGCGCGTTTTTATGTAGTTGATTCTTAATAATTTGGAATCAATAAAATAAACATGGAAGTTTTATGAAATCTTGTAATTTAATAATGAGTAAATTTGTTTTATCATTGGTAGAGAAAACTATCGATATCTCTATAATTGAAAGTATACTGTTATAATATAGTTCAAAATATTGCGAAATAGGAAGAATTGTTCAGTACGAGCAATTTCCACTTTTATCAAAGTGTTTTCAGAAGTCGTCTGCAGGTAGGAATGGGTTACGTGTCTGTATCAGAGAAAATGCCAATTTGTGTATTTTTCTATTAAGGCATTTATAATTCGCGGAAATATGCCTCGGAAATATGCAAGAATACTTTAGAGGCGTCCTAGGAAACCAGAATTTACAACATCTGTCGACGCAGATCAACATGAGCGTCCACGCAGTTTGATCTGGTTGATCACAGTTAGTCAGTTAGACAGAAAAAAGGGTCCAAGACATCTTTGCCGAACATTGTCAACTTTGATCAGATTGCATAGATGCACATGAAAACCTGTTTTTTGGTATAACTACTCCGAGATTGATGTTTCTCAAACAGGGTTCGATTAATGATATGTTGAATCCACTAGCAATTTTAAATTATACATACATAGTTAAATCAACCTAAGTGCCGACATGCGCAAACACTCTACAGTACGATAGAAACAAACTATTACAAATTAAACAAGAGCACCGCGTACGGCAAAGACGCTCGACTGATAGAAAAAAGAGAAAAAGCTGAGCTGAACAAAAAACCTTAACCGGACGACCACGCCGACGACGACGCCAAGGTCATGACAATAGCTTTTTCTTTCTTCAAAAGTTGGGCTAAAAAGTATAACGTCATTAACCCGACATTAAACTGATTAGATAAAACCTCGACAAGCCCCGAGATTTCAGTCGGAAGCGACGCAGGCTGTCAAACCAGGGGTCATTCGTCTTGCTTCTGATGGTATCATCTTTGCATGATATGTACTTCCATACTGTTTGGTCGAGTCCTGATAGCCTAGTCGATAACGATCCAGGGGTCATGCGCTCGAAACTAGGATCGCGAGTTAATTTTTATCCGACGATTGACAAAGATCATTGTGACTAGCGTTGTTCGTCTTCCCAAAATGGGCGGATTAGTCCATGTGAGAAGGGAGCCAGTTGTTTGAATAGTTTGCGAAGACTAAAGTGATACAAGAAAGCTGACAAACAGACGTTATGTGTACTGGCTTATGTCATTTAACTGAACTACCATTATAAACGGCGTTAAACAATCATTCCTATCATATGCATCGGTTAGTTTATTCTGCAAAGAATGCAATTGCGAAGTGAACAATGTACAGGCACCTTAAATTACACGAGTCTTACATTGATATTGGTCTATACTTTCATAATTATTCGCAATAGTCTTTCATATCAGGAAAAGTAATTGTTGTTTAAAGTCATGTATAGGAGAATTTATATAAGCGTTAAATATTCGTTCGTTATTCATTAAAAGCTTCAAAGTATCTAGTTATAGTAAACGAGAATCTCATTTGAATAATATTAACGATGTTTTCAACAAAATTAAAAGCTTGTTTGAGCATGGAGATTTAGCTATTTGGGCGGTATAAAATATTATTAGATAAGTTGAAATTGCTTTTCAAGATCAGTGTCATTTCATTACAATTTTTTCTCAAATATTCTCACTTGCAAAGGCATTAAAGTTCTTGACATATGCATTTGAAGACGCTGAGTAACAGCATTGTGGAATTATAAATATGCACGTTAATTGACAGTCAACGAACAGGAACATTGCGTTGAAAACACTTATGCATGGAGACAATTCTCGACGGCTTTCACGACTTAAACTTAATTAAAAACTTTATACGATCAGCGCCTTTCTTTCGGTTCTCTATAGAGTCGTCCCATGGTCCGCACAACGATTGCTATATTGGTCTCGTGAACAAATCACACAGTTGTAAGAATTAATACTCAGAAAACGCTTTGATATTACCAAAAACAACCTGAACAAATGTTAAAAGAAGAATAACTAGATTTCTGTTATTTGTTATAAAGGTAGTCAATGTTCATTGTTGTTATTTTATATCAAGATGGTCAATACTCGTTGTTGTTATTTGATATCAAGATAGTCAATGTCCATTATTGTAATTTGATATTAAGGTAGTCAGTATTCATTGTTGATTATTTGATATAGAAGTAGTCAGTGTTCATTGCTGTTATTTTAATGTAAAGGTGGTCAATGTTCAGGGTTGTTATTTAATATAAAAGTAGTCAGTGTTCAGTATTGTCATTTAATATAAAGGTATTCATTATTGTGTTTTCATATAATCATAGTCAGTAGTAATCGTTGTTATTTATTACAAAAGTAAACAGTGTGTACAGCTGTTATATAATATAAAAGTAGTCAGTGTTCAATGTTGTTATTACATTTAAATGCAGTATGTGTTCAATGTTCAATTGATGAATAAAGGAAGTAAATGTTCATTGCTGTTATTTTTATATAACGGTAGTTAGTGTTCAAAGTTGTCTTTTTAATTTAAAGGCAGTCAGTGTTCATTTTTCAATTTGTGAATAAAGGTAGTAACTGTTCATTGCTGTTATTTAATATAAAGTTAGTTAGTGTTCATGGTTGTTATTTAATATAAAGGTAGTAAGTGTTCATTGTTGTTACTTATCTCAAAGTTGTTATTTAATATCAGGGTAGTCAGTGGTCATTGTTAATTCCATATTACTTATCATAATTATTAATGGTGTATCGCTGGTGTTAAAATATATATTTACCTGTTGGGCTGGACACTTACCCAGGAAAATGCCTTGATATAACAGAAATATTGTTGAAGGCGGCGTAAAGCATCAGGCAATCTAAAACCGATCTTCAATCATTGCCTTGACAGCGAAGATATAGAAACGAAGACTATATAGTAGCGACGCTGTTAGTCTTTTTGATCGAGGACTTGGAACGAATTATTCAAGAATTCACCTTATGGAACAAAACGTGTTCAGAGCTGTTGACATGGAACTAGCACTTTCCATAATTTGCGACATGGGACAAATAGTTTCCTGAATTTTCGACATTAAACGAACAGTTTCCTGAATTTGCGACATGGAACAAATATATTCAAGATTTCAAGACATGGCAACTAGTTTCCTGGATTTAAGACATAACACGAAAGGTTTCAAGTATCGGCGTTATTGAACAAATAGTTTCCTGCATTTACGGCATGGCACAAACTAATTTTACGACATGTAACACAATAAAAACATACATAGCTGCATAGAATGCATAGTTTCCTAAATTTGAGAAATG
This sequence comes from Serripes groenlandicus, assembly GCA_031761405.1. Lineage (NCBI taxonomy): Eukaryota > Metazoa > Mollusca > Bivalvia > Cardiida > Cardiidae > Serripes > Serripes groenlandicus. The sequence goes on from JASEVX010000198.1 coordinate 186,103, forward strand.
GAAACATAGTTCCCAGAATGTTCAACATGGAACAAATAGCTTCCAGAATTTGCAACATGGAAGAACTGGCTTCCAGAATTTGCGTCATGGAACAAATATTTTCCAGTATTTGCGAAACGATACAAATAGTTTCCAAAATGTGTGACATGGAACAAAAGATTCCCATAACTGGCGACATGGAACACAACTTTTTCAGAAATGGAACATATGGTTTCCACAATTTGCAAGATGAAACAAAAAGTTTCAAGAGTTCGCGAAACGGAACGAAAAGGCTAGTTTCCACAATTTTCGACATTGGACAAAAGATTCCATGAATCTGCGACACAAGACAAAACGTTTCCAGTATTTTTGAAAGTGGAAAAAGTAGTTTCCAGTATTTCGAAAATTGAAGAAAACTGTCACAGAATTTACCCCATTGAACAAATAGTTCCCAAAATGTGCCACATGAAACAAAAAATGTCCAAAATTTGAGTAAAAGAAAAAAGAGTTTCCTGAATTTGCGAGATGGAACAAATAATTTCTAAAATTTGCAACATGGAACAAAACGTTGCCGCAATTTTGAAAATGTAACGAAAGAGTTCTAGAATTGACGACTTGTAACAAATGGTTTTCACACTTTGCAACATGGAACTAATAGTTTCCACAATTTACGACATTGAACAAAAGGTTTCAACAATTTTAGACCTGAAACGATACGTTTCCACAATTTGCGATAAGGAACACATATTTCAAATTATTTGCGACATGAAACAAAATTGGCGGCATATTTTACAACAATTGTTTCCAGCATGTTTGACAAACCGTATCTACTCATTACGATCAACGTACTTTACTTATTCGTCTAGCGAACGCAGACTGTCTGGCATCTCGGGTTTTGAATCAAGTAGTGTGAACATAATATTTACAAAGTGAATATTATATTATCTACCGGGATAATCAGTCAGCGATTCAGAATATATAATGAATTGCCTTCAAAATCCAACTTATCGTCATCCAGGCGTAACAAGGATAAATTATTCCACATACGGTGAAAATGACCTTCAAATAAATGATATTTAAAACATTCTCTTTTCATGGATAATATGATTTCAATAATACAAAGGCACTACCAAAATATGCGAATTACAGAGTTACAAAAGCAATGAATACCTCTTTGGAGTCGTTTTAGACTTTCCGCCGACGATGCGAAAAGTCGAGGGTTGATACCCGACCGGATCATACCAAATTCTTAAAGAATAGTAGCAACGACTGTCCCTTCTTGGCTCTCGGGAGTGTGGGATTAACATAACGACCGACTGTCAAGATAAATGAACAAGTAGTACTGGTAACTTTCCATGGAAAATCAATAATGTAACTGTTGAACAATTGTCGGAAGCGGTGTTACATGTAAACACCATGATGTAACCGTTGAACAATTGTTAGAACCTGTGTTAAACACCATGATGTAACTGTTAAACAATTGTTAGAAGCTGTGTTAAACACCATGATGTAACTGTTGAACAATTATTAGAAGCGGTGTTATACACCATGATGTAACTGTTGAACAATTGTTAGAAGCGGTGTTATACACCATGATGTAACTGTTGAACAATTGTTAGAAGCGATGTTAAACACCATGATGTAACTGTTGAACAATTGTTAGAAGCGGTGTTAAACACCATGATGTAACTGTTGAACAATTGTTAGAACCTGTGTTAAACACCATGATGTAACTGTTGAACGATTGTTAGAAGCTGTGTTAAACACCATGATGTAACTGTTGAAGAATTGTTAGAAGCTGTGTTAAACACCATGATGTAACTGTTGAACAATTGTTAGAAGCTGTGTTAAACACCATGATGTAATTGTTGAACAATTGTTAGAAGCGCTGTTAAACACCATGATGTTACTGTTGAACAATTGTTAGAAGCGCTGTTAAACACCATGATGTTACTGTTGAACAATTATTGGAAGCGCTGTTAAACACCATGATGTAACTGTTGAATTTTTTTTAGAAGCTGTGTTAAACACCATGATGAAACTGTTGAAGAATTGTTAGAAGCGCTGTTAAACACCATGCAAACAAAAGAATACCAACTACATGTAAGACCAATGCCGTATTTGCCTTTTGACAGAGAGGAATACAGAAAATCCACATTTCATTAAAAATACTGCATGCATGATACAAGTTTGTAAACTATCACACAAGGTCCAGTACGCTCTTCAAGTCTTCAAAATGAAAAAAAATACAAATGTTCTAGTGAATCTTATTACTGTTTGATTATGAAGCAGACGACCTAGCTCTGAGTAACTGTTTACGCTCCTCTTGCGATTCAGGGTTTTTCTTCGCATGTCGCGTATTGTCCATAATATCCTCAGGGATCGTACTATTGATCTTAGACACCTAAACCGGTTTTCTGATCAAACTAGTCACACCACACAAAAAACAAATATAATGAAGCTTTTGCGTGATGACTTTAAAGCCTATGAATTGCAAAATGACAAAGTGGAAAGCCCCTGATAATATAGCTTGGAGTTGCAGGCGGATTAAAAAGCAAGTGAAGTTGATTTCATGACACGGCTCAAATGAAACGTTCAAAGGATTTAATTGGGTGGATAATTTTGAAATTGAAAGCCGCTGATAATATTGCTTGGAGTTACAGGCTAGTTAAACACAGTGAAACATTCGTAAATGAAAGGGATAGCATGGTAAACATGTTTAATGTGTCAAATACGGAATACCGTTAGGGCCATCACCTATGAATGTGTTGATCTGGAACGCGATACTCGACAGTACGATGGTGATAACACGACAACGCGACAGTACGATGGTGAAAACACGATAATACGAGAGTACGATGATGATAATGCGATATACTATCGTGTTTTCACCATCGTACTGTCGCGTTTTCACCATCGTTATATCGTAGTATCGTACTGTCGCGTTATCACCATCGTACCGTCGTGTTATCATCATCGTACCGTCGCGTTATCACCATCGTACCGTCGTATTATCACCATCGTACCGTCGTGTCTTCACCATCGTACCGTCGCGTTATCACCATCGTACCGTCGTGTCTTCACCATCGTACCGTCGCGTTATCACCATCGTACCGTCGTGTCTTCACCATCGTACCGTCGCGTTATCACCATCGTACCGTCGTGTCTTCACCATCGTACTGTCGTACTATCGCCTTCCGGTGCGCATGTGCATGCTAAAAAATAGAAGATCTTCAAGTACAGCAGTACAAATGGACGAGTTTATACAAACTCCGTTTTCTAAGAACATTGCAAATATGTATACAAATGTTATTTTGGCTATTTTAAAAATGGACATAAGCGATAAGCGACGATCCTCATCAGTATATTTGACATAGATCTTCTCTGTTCGCTATTTAGACCTGCAAGCATCATAGAAATCCCCGAGAAAGGCAAACTCTACGAAGTGTTACATTTGACGGTAGCTCATTTATAAACAGCATATATATACGCTGTATATTTCAAGTTCTAAACTACTGATTTATTTTACATAGATTGCGAAACAAGTGTTTCTGTTGTTTGAGCCATTCCACGAGAAAACTAACATTACGGACTCTGCGTAATGTATCGACCCAGATCAGGCTAATCCGGGCCGACACATTCCCTCTAAGGGCGATAGAGGTATAGATTGTATAAACTCGTCCATTTGTACTGCTGTACTTGAAGATCTTCTATTTTTGAGCATGCACATGCGCACCGGAAGGCGATAGTACGACAGTATGATGGTGAAGACACGACGGTGCGATGGTGATAACGCGACGGTACGATGGTGAAGACACGACGGTACGATGGTGATAACACGACGGTACGATGGTAATAACACGACGGTACGATGGTGATAACGCGACGGTACGATGGTGAAGACACGACGGTACAATGGTGATAACACGACGGTACGATGGTGATAACGCGACGGTACGATGATGATAACGCGACGGGACGATGATGATAACACGACGGTACGATGATGATAACACGACGGTACGATGATGATAACACGACGGTACGATGGTGATAACGCGACGGTACGATGATGATAACACGACGGTACGAAGATGATAACACGACGGTACGATGGTAATAACGCGACGGTACGATGGTGATAACACGACGGTACGATGGTGATAATGCGACGGTACGATGGTGATAACGCGACAGTGCGATGATGATAACACGACAGTACGATGGTGATAACGCGACGGTACGATGGTGATAACACGACGGTGCGATGATGATAACACGACGGTACGATGATGATAACGCGACAGTACGATACTACGATATTACGATGGTAAAAACGCGACAGTACGATGGTGAAAACACGATAGTATAGTTTTCACCATCGTACTGTCGCGTTGTCTTGTTATCATCATCATACTGTCGAGTATCGCGTTTCAGATCAACACATTCATAGGCGATGGCCCTAACGGCTTTCCGTAGTCAAAAGATCTTATTGCGTAGATATTTTGAAGTTGGAAGTGGCATTGTTGATATTAAATATAGATAGAAATTTGAGTTCGATCCATAACGGAAATAGTGACCTGATTACCGAGCCTGTTATAATTGCAAAGTCTTAGCAATATTGTTAACTTGATTATGATATTTCATTAACGTATGAAACATGTTATACTTGGACTATTAGAGTTCAACTCTATATTTATGATTACTTTCAGAAGTCTACCATTGCTTCGAAAACATTATGCAGTTTTCAAATGCACTCTAAATAATTTCAACAATATTAATTAATAAATGATAAAGTGTACATTTAATTATCTTAACATTACAAACTAAGATCGATCATTGAAATGTTCACGAAAATGGAATTGAGTTTCCTTACAAGAACATTGATTATTTCCGTATATTTAATTAATCAATGGGGTGTGTCTGCTTACAGCGTTTCAAGGATAACATGGAATAGGTGTGTCCCCCAAGATAATATTTTTGTCATTTTCCATAACATATCGCTGGATACATGCGTGTCCAAGTGCTTGGATCAATCGGAGTGCGGTTCGGTGAATTATCACAGAAAACATGGAATATGTCGTCTCGCACGGAACGCGGTTGGTTTGTCTTCAGACACTTTCGTGTGTCCGGCAGGCGCGTAGCTGGGTCGATTTGTGGACTACGCACTATTCTAGGGGGGTCCGGGGGCATGCTCCTCCGTGGAAAATAATTCGTTTATATGGGCTCAGGTGACTTCTGGCGTATATTTCACAGTATCTAAATGAGCCTACTTGATACACTTATGTATGGCATATATACACAAAATACCCTTAAAACATTTGCAGCATTCAAAATATATTTTTTCTAACATTGACTGGCACTTCAACAAAAGTAATACCTCGAAGACTCGAACTCGAAGGGCCAACTGTTAATAGTTTGGCCTATCAGTAGTTCCATGTATTCAATTTTGGACGTTATGACGGCGAAGAAGCAGTTTATCCTAAAAATAAACATGTAGTATATTAAGAGTTATCGAAATGAAAATGCATAAGTAATCAAACCATTGCTCAATAGCCACGAGACCAATGATGAAACCGAACTGAGTGATCGCAGTTCATATGCCCCGGCTTTGGCTCCACCATAGTTTGGGAAGAGGTCATCTAAGCTGTCAACGACCGTCGTAAACGAGCATTTGAAAGTGTTAAGTGCGACTGTTAATTAGTCTGATTTTCCATGTGTTTATTCTTACTTAGTTTCATGAAAACGCAACAACCGTTTGCCCGAGTAGTAAAACAGAAACGCCACTTCTTGAACGGTGTTTATCATGTTTCTGGCAAGTGGCTCCTCGGACGCATGAGTAAGCAAGATTTAGACGGTGAGCTTTGCAGTGGTTGTACTATCTGCCGAACTCGCTCAAACACCACGGAACTTTCCGGTCATGTTGGATGCTCTATCGTAGCATTACCGACTTGGTTGTATGGTCAAATTACCTCAAACAGAGCGCCACTTGCTCCATAGTAGTCAGTGGCTTCGTCTGTCATAAACCCAAGGAACGGAACACTATTGCATTTGCGCACAATTTCCTCTCTGATTTGAGCCCCGCATATCGTGATTATTTCATTTTGTATATCTGGTGAAGTGTATCGCGTCACCGTTCTTTAAATGATCACGCAGCATAGGGTTATATTTGGCTTGGTATTCTTAAAGTGCTTTAAAGTTACTATGTGTATCCTCATGACCACGTATAGCTAGATTGTGTTTACAACAAAGGATATAGTTGTATCAATTATGCCTTGTAATACATGTATGTTCTTGCTAACCAGGACATCATTGGCATAGGAAACTGATTGGGCAATGCTTTTCTCAATTCCAGACATAACTGCAGTCAAATGTTCAGCCGCTTCAAGCGAATGCGCATGTGTCTTGCCATAATGTGAGCGGTGATGACCTTGCAAAGATTGCTTGGGTCGGTTGATTGATGCAGGTTGCGCCACTCGCGATCTCTTCTCTACGGTGTTCCATTAGGGACATATCGTAATGATGCGATATAACGATAACGCGATGCGATAGTACGATAACGCGATGCGATAGTACGATAACGCGATGCGATAGTACGAAAGTCCGATGCGATAGTACGAGACCACGATGCGAGATTGCGATATTAATATCGCACTATCGCATCGCGTCATCGTACTAACGCATCGCGTTGTCGTACTATCGCATCGCGTTATCGTACTATCGACCCTAGGTCGAAACCGCGAAACAACGATATTACGATATGTTCCATTAGGGCCATATCGTAATATCGTTGTTTCGCGGTTTCGACCTAGGGTCGATAGTACGATAACGCGATGCGATAGTACGATAACGCGATGCGATAGTACGATAACGCGATGCGATAGAACGATAACGCGATGCGATAGTACGATAACGCGATCGCATCGCGTTATCGTACTATCGCATCGCGTTGTCGTACTATCGCATCGCGTTGTCGTACACCGTACTTCTCAGATCCAAATAAATGGCACGGACCACAATTCGCTCCACCAATAAACTTCGAATATCGTACTCCCATGTACAATATGAAAATACTATATGACTGTTTACAAACTACATAGGATATCTTATATTATCAATAAATATAGATTATCCATGTGACATTTTGTTCATGTCTGAATTGTACTGATATGCCGTTTTCACCCTTACCCCCCTTAGGGTCCAGATTTTATTGCATTTTTCGCATTTGTTTCATTTTCATTTTTGAAACTCTCAAAATAATTCTTACGCACGTGCGTACGTGCGTAAGCCTAGCTACGCGCCTGGTTAGTCACCCAGTGACCTCACATAAGTGTTCTGTCCTCTGATATAACTGAAATACCACAGAAATGTATCTGTTTTCTATGTAATTTATTGTGAAATCCATTTTTCTGTGTGAAATTGTATAATCTATACAATAGAAATGGTAAAATTTAAATTGGTATACATTCATTGTAACAAAAAAATTCTTATACTTTACTGGTAATAAAAGTACACATATTTTCATGAACTGCTGCTCAAAATAAAAACCTATACTGTAGTTTAATGGTAAAACACCTGGTCTAACAAGAGTTCTAAGATCAAATCTCAGCAGGTACATGTTTTGAAAGAGGCAACTAAACTTAACAATGTATACATGAAACAATTATGTTGTGGGGAGTTGTCTTACTTAAACACTTATTACATTTTTATCCAGGCTTCTAGTGAAAATAGTTTACTCCCTGTACCCTTTTCAAAAGCTTTTATAATTGAGCAATAACAATTAAAAAAAGGAATGGTTATCAACATTGATAACTCTGAGAATCTGTACATGTTCAAGGATTGATCCAGCTTTGATAACCGTTCTAATATCAAAGTTTTAACGAAATTTATACATCATATGTTTATAATAGAGCAATTTTAACATGATCACTAACAATGTTAAATTATTGCAAATTCTTCTGGAAAATCCATTTCTCTGTTTGTACTTTTTATAATTTCTTTATTTGCTATAAACATACTGTTTATTGTTTTATGCAATAAAATGTATATTGAATATATTGATCAGATCTTATATTATCCATTTTTTTTTCAAACAACATATTTCAGATACATGTATATATATTCAGTAACTGTTGTTGACACTAAGTCTGGTACTTATTAACAAATAATCTGATGCTGTTTTCATGTTTTACAAATTAAAAACCAGAAAAGGAGATAGGTGTTCAAAGTGAAAATGTTGTTGAATAGGAACATATTGTTCATTTTGGATATGTTCATTTTGGATCAATTACACCATTCCGACAATGTATTCGGATTAGTCACAGAAATCAAGTAATTTACATCAGACAAGGCCGGCTAAACTTTAACCTTTCCAACATACATCATTATAAATGGGACTTTTAAAAATATTTGTCAAAAATTACATTTTTCTCAGTCATCTTAAATTGTCTCAAGATTATACATTCAGCCAGATCATGCAAAGTTAGCCATCTGCCTTGTAAGATTGTTGTGTGGAGTAATGTTAAGCGCAAGTCATTCAATCAACCATGGTAAGAGTCAGTTTTCAATTATATGTATTACTAGTTTACAAATAACTGGCATTTGTAAAAATAAATCAGAACATTCTTCAATGCCTTCTAGTGTTGTTTTCCATCAACATCCTTGGAAATCTTACAGTCTATTACAATCCTGACCTAATAAAAAATAAAACAGATATATATATACAAATTAAACTTAAATGCATGCTAAGTTTCGTTTTTTTCAATATGTTTTTCAAATTCTGTTTTTGTAACTTAAATTTCTACAATTTGCCTATTAATTTGTTTCTTGTTGGGGGACAGACAGTGCTTAATTAATTGTTCTTGCTTTCACACGACCTAGGCTTTGCCTATTAACATATTATTAATCACGCTCGATGTCTGCTTCCTGGAGACTTAAATCCCAAAGTCAGGAACATAGAACATAGAACATATTTATTGATTATAAACATACATACAATGTTTCGAACCAAATACAATGATTTAACAAATCAAAATACCAGAACAAAAACAAAAACAAAAAAAACACAAAAAAGTCAGGACCCGCTCATCACGGGACTCGAACCAGGGACCTTTGATACAAGAGGCCGACGCTCTACCTCTGCACCACTAATAGAATGACGTCGCATTATGACGTCATATTACAGAAATTTGGATTTAAACCTTCCGGAAAGTCAAAAAACCCTTACAAGTTTTTATTTGAACTCGTGTTAGAAATAGACGACGAGTGTTATTACACGCAAATTATCACACATAAAATAACTTGTGCTTGTTCCTTTATCGTGTACGTATTATCATATTTAATTATTTCCTCTAGAAGTTTTTTTTGTTTCGATATTTTCTTTTCATCCAATGAAAACGTACGAGTATCGTGACTGCATATCACTGCATCGAAAAGTTCGCTCTGGACACAATTTTAGGAAAGACGGTATAGCAATTTTTTGCAAAGTTCATACACATTACCTATTGACGGGAAACATCGCCGGCTTCGCCGTCGATTTGTTTACCCGTATTACCTTAAACATCGATTTAGAATTAATAATGATTGACTAGACGACAATATTTTTCAAACTGGGTTTATACGTCGGACCGGCCGCATTTTAAACATATCCAAAATGGCGGCCCCCATTGAATTTTTCCAGTTTCATTTCAGAAACCTTCATGGGTATTGAAAAAAAAAAAAAAATCCCACATCTGTTACCTATAAGCGAAAAAACCCATTCATGTTTTTTTTTCGTATTACTTGTTTGGTAGCTGTGTATACTACATATTTACCCGTCAAGGCCAAGCCACGGTAGGTCAGTCGGTAATAACGCAGGCAGTCATTCCAGGGGATATGAGTTCTAATCCCACCTCGGCCAATATTATTTTTGTCGTTTGACTAAAGTCACGGTGACAAGCGTCACTCGCCTTCCACCAATGGGCAAACAGTATATGAGGGCTAGCAGAATGTTGCTTTGAAATTCTGTTTTGTGGATTTCTGGTGTGAGAAAGCCACGAGACACATGAGCATGTGAACTGGACGCCGTTATATGACTTAAGACAATTTTCAAAACTGCGTTATACTCCAATCACCCAATCAATTCACTCCCATGGTTTATAAGTGTATTCAGTAATTACAATAATATAGACCTCCGGCTCAAATTACAACATACAATCATGAATAATTTAAAATAATGAATCGAGTGGAAGATTAATTATTTACCTATTTCAAGATCTCTCAAGTTCAGAGCTTTGATAACATATTGCCATTTTTATTTGATTATAGACATGATTGTACATCTATCTTTAAAGAAGTGCTTGATGTGAACTCCTCTTATATCGTTGAACATGGTGCAATGAAACAACAAGTGTTCCTCATTCTCAATATAATTCGGACATTTTGACAATGGTGGAATTAATATTAAGCTATAACCCCTTTACTACATGTAACGAGAGGGTCTGACCAAGTTCCTGGTTAGGCCCGGAGATAATATTGAAATCTGGAAAATGAATAGGAATAAATTGTCAGAAAAGTGACTTGCATTTAACGTTAACAAGCAATCTAAAACTGCTTTGACCTCCCTTTCTGCAATACAAGGAATCTGCAGCAGACAACATTGAAATCATCTTAGCAAAATATTGACAATATCTATAAATGAAAGTTTGATCATAATCAATAGTTAAATTCATTGTGGTAAATGGAGAAATGCTCATTATGAGCAATTTCTACTTCTGACACAATGTTTTCTAACGACATCTACAACACAAAGAGTTTATATGTGGGAAATGGTTAAAAATCCCAGTTTAATGAGAATGTGTTATACAAAAATCAACAACAGGATCATACACTGCTGTTGGAATGTGGTATGGGGAAGCCGAGCAGTATATCGTTAGGTGAACTTGCATAAGATATATGACTGGGTGTAGTTTAAAAAACGATGCTAAACCCAAATTCTTCAATATGTCAAGTTGTTATGTCAGTCCTTTCAATCTTTTGATGCAGTTTGTCTACACGAGAACCTCGGACAATATGGTGGCTGTGAAGTTAAAGGAAACATGGTAACGCCAACAAACAAGGTTCTCCTGCAATGTGAAATCACCGAACACATGTGTTGTGAGACATTATTTGTTTGTGGTCAAGACGGTGCGTGGATGTTCGAGAAATGTTTACAGCAATGTGTTATCAAAGTCGGTAAGATTTTCTTTTTAATTGGCACTTTACGTCGCGGTCATCGATATTCTAGTTATATCACGGGAGGTGACGGTTCAATTACAATTATAATGTATTCTTTTTTTACTGTATCAACGTTATTTTATCAAGGAACTGGTGTGTCAGTCAATATTTGTATTCTGTATGAGCAGTATTGTATCATGGAACCGGAGTGTCGGACGATATTTGTATTTTGTATGACCAGTATGTTATCATGGAACCGGAATGTCAGACGATATTTGTATTCTGTATGACCAGTATGTTATCATTGAAACGGAATGTCAGACGATATTTGTATTCTGAATGACCAGTATGTTATCATGGAACCGGAATGTCAGTTCATATTCGTATTCTGTAAGACCAGTATGTTATCATGGAACCGGAATGTCAGACGATACTTGTATTCTGAATGACCGGTATGTTATCATGGAACAGGAATGTCAGACGATATTTGAATTCTGAATGACCGGTATTGTATCATGGAACCGGAAGACGATATTTGTATTTTGACAGCAGTATGTTATCATGGAACCGGAATGTCAGAGGTTATTTGTATTCTGTATGATCAGTATGCTATCATGGAACCGGAATATCAAACGATATCTGTATTCTGTATGACCAGTATGTTATCACGGAACCGGAAGTCAGACGATATTTGTATTCTGAATGACCAGTAAGTTATCACGGAACCGGAATGTTAGACGATATTTGTATGCTGAATGACCAGTGTGTTATCATGGAACCGGAATATCAGACGATATATGTATTCTGTATGACCAGTATGTTATCACGGAACCGGAATGTCAGACGATATTTGTATTCTGAATGACCAGTAAGTTATCACGGAACCGGAATATTAGACGATATTTGTATTCTGAATGACCAGTGTGTTATCATGGAACCGGAATATCAGACGATATTTGTATTCTGTATGACCAGTATGTTTTCACGGAACCGGAATGTCAGACGATATTTGTATTCTGAATGACCAGTAAGTTATCACGGAACCGGAATATTAGACGATATTTGTATTCTGAATGACCAGTATGTTATCATGGAACCGGAATATCAGACGATATTTGTATTCTGTATGACCACTTTGTTATCATGGAACCGGAATGTCAAACGATATTTGTATTCTGATTGACCGGTATGTTATCACGGAACCGGAATGTCAGACGATATATGTATTCTGTATGACCAGTAAGTTATCATGGAACCGGAATGTCAGACGATATTTGTATTCTGAATGACCAGTATGTTATCACGGAACCGGAATGTCATACGATATTTGTATTCTGAATGACCAGTAAGTTATCATGGAACCGGAATGTCAGACGATATTTGTATTCTGAATGACCAGTATGTTATCACGGAACCGGAATGTCGGACGTTATTTGTATTCTTTATGACCAGTATGTTATCATGGAACCTGAATGCCAGACGATATTTGTATTCTGTATGACCAGTATGTTATCATAGAACCGGAAGTCAGACGATATTTGTATTCTGAATGACCAGAATGTTATCATGGAACCGGAATGTCAGACGATATTTGTATTCTGAATTACCAGTATGTTATCACGGAACCGGAATGTCAGACGATATTTGTATTCTGAATGACCAGTGTGTTATTATGGAACCGGAATGTCAGACGATATTTGTATTCTGTATGACCACTTTGTTATCATGGAACCGGAATGTCAGACGTTATTTGTATTCTGAATGACCAGTTTGTTATCATTGAACCGAAATGTCAGACGATAGTTGTATTCTGAATGACCAGTATTTTATCATGGAACCTGAATGCCAGACGATATTTGTATTCTGAATGACCAGTATGTTATCATGGAACCGGAATGTCAGACGATATTTGTATTCTGTATGACCAGTATGTTATCATGGAACCGGAATGTCAGACGATATTTGTATTCTGTATGACCGGTATTGTATCATGGAACTGGAATGTCAGACGATATTTGTATTCTGAATGACCTGTATGTTATCATGGAACCGGAATGTCAGACGATAGTTGTATTCTAAATGACCAGTAGTATGTTATCACGGAACCGGAATGTCAGACGATATTTGTATTTTGAAAGACCAGTGTGTTATCACGCAACCGGAATGTCAGACGATATTTGTATTTTGAAAGACCAGTGTGTTATCACGGAACCGGAATGTCAGACGATATTTGTATTCTGTATGACCAGTATGTTATCATGGAACCGGAATGTCAGACGATATTTGTATTCTGTATGACCAGTATGTTATCACGGAACCGGAATGACAGACGATATTTGTATTCTGAATGACCAGTATGTTATTATGGAACCGGAATGTCAGACGATATTTGTATTCTGAATGACCAGTATAGTATCATGAAACCGGAATGTCAGACGATATTTGTATTCTGTATGACCGGTATTGTATCATGGAACTGGAATGTCAGACGATATTTGTATTCTGTATGACCAGTATGTTATCATGGAACCGGAATGTCAGACGATATTTGTATTCTGAATGACCAGTATAGTATCATGAAACCGGAATGTCAGACGATATTTGTATTCTGTATGACCGGTATTGTATCATGGAACTGGAATGTCAGACGATATTTGTATTCTGAATTACCAGTATGTTATCACGGAACCGGAATGTCAGACGATATTTGTATTCTGTATGACCAGTGTGTTATCATGGAACCGGAATGTCAGACGATATTTGTATGCTGAATGACCAGTGTGTCATCATGGAACCGGAATGCCAGACGATATGTGTATTCTGAATGACCAGTGTGTCATCATGGAACCGGAATGTCAGACGATATTTGTATTCTGTATGACCATTTTGTTATCATGGAACCGGAATGTCAGACGTTATTTGTATTCTGAATGACCAGTTTGTTATCATGGAACCGGAATGTCAGACGATATTTGTTTTTTGAAAGACCAGTGTGTTATCATGGAACCGGAATGTCAGACGATATTTGTATTCTGAATGACCAGTATGTTATCACGGAACCGGAATGTCAGACGATATTTGTTTTTTGAAAGACCAGTGTGTTATCATGGAACCGGAATGTCAGACGATATTTGTATTCTGTATGACCAGTATGTTATCATGGAACCGGAATGTCACACGTTATTTGTATTCTTTATGACCAGTATGTTATCATGGAACCTGAATACCAGACGATATTTGTATTCTGAATGACCAGTATGTTATCATGGAACCGGAGATCAGACAATATTTGTATTCTGTATGACCAGTATGTTATCATGGAACCTGAATGTCAGACGATATTTGTATTCTGTATGACCAGTATGTTATCATGGAACCGGAAGTCAGACGATATTTGTATTCTGAATGACCAGTATGTTATCACGGAACCGGAATGTCATACGATATTTGTATTCTGAATGACCAGTAAGTTATCATGGAACCGGAATGTCAGACGATATTTGTATTCTGAATGACCAGTATGTTATCACGGAACCGGAATGTCGGACGATATTTGTATTCTGAAAGACCAGTGTGTTATCATGGAACCGGAATGTCAGACGATATTTGTATTCTGTATGACCAGTATGTTATCATGGAACCGGAATGTCACACGTTATTTGTATTCTTTATGACCAGTATGTTATCATGGAACCTGAATGCCAGACGATATTTGTATTCTGTATGACCAGTATGTTATCATAGAACCGGAAGTCAGACGATATTTGTATTCTGAATGACCAGAATGTTATCATGGAACCGGAATGTCAGACGATATTTGTATTCTGAATTACCAGTATGTTATCACGGAACCGGAATGTCAGACGATATTTGTATTCTGAATGACCAGTGTGTTATCATAGAACCGGAAGTCAGACGATATTTGTATTCTATATGACCAGTATGTTATCATGGAACCGGAATGTCACACGTTATTTGTATTCTTTATGACCAGTATGTTATCATGGAACCTGAATGCCAGACGATATTTGTATTCTGTATGACCAGTATGTTATCATAGAACCGGAAGTCAGACGATATTTGTATTCTGAATGACCAGAATGTTATCATGGAACCGGAATGTCAGACGATATTTGTATTCTGAATTACCAGTATGTTATCACGGAACCGGAATGTCAGACGATATTTGTATTCTGAATGACCAGTGTGTTATTATGGAACCGGAATGTCAGACGATATTTGTATTCTGTATGACCACTTTGTTATCATGGAACCGGAATGTCAGACGTTATTTGTATTCTGAATGACCAGTTTGTTATCATTGAACCGAAATGTCAGACGATAGTTGTATTCTGAATGACCAGTATGTTATCAGGGAACCGGAATGTCAGACGATATTTGTATTTTGAAAGACCAGTGTGTTATCACGGAACCGGAATGTCAGACGATATTTGTATTCTGTATGACCACTTTGTTATCGTGGAACCGGAATGTCAGACGATATTTGTATTCTATATGACCAGTATGTTATCATGGAACCGGAATGTCACACGTTATGTGTATTCTTTATGACCAGTATGTTATCATGGAACCTGAATACCAGACGATATTTGTATTCTGAATGACCAGTATGTTATCATGGAACCGGAGATCAGACAATATTTGTATTCTGTATGACCAGTATTTTATCATGGAACCTGAATGTCAGACGATATTTGTATTCTGTATGACCAGTATGTTATCATGGAACCGGAAGTCAGACGATATTTGTATTCTGAATGACCAGTATGTTATCATGGAACCGGAATGTCAGACGATATTTGTATTCTGAATTACCAGTATGTTATCACGGAACCGGAATGTCAGACGATATTTGTATTCTGAATGACCAGTGTGTTATCATGGAACCGGAATGTCAGACGATATTTGTATTCTGTATGACCAGTATGTTATCATGGAACTCGAATGTCAGACGATATTTGTATTCTGTATGACCAGTATGTTATCATGGAACCGGAAGTCAGACGATATTTGTATTCTGAATGACCAGTATGTTATCATGGAACCGGAATGTCAGACGATATTTGTATTCTGAATGACCAGTATGTTATCATGGAACCGGAATGTCAGACGAAATTTGTATTCTGTATGACCAGTGTGTTATCACGGAACCGGAATGTCGGACGATATTTGTATTCTGTATGACCAGTATGTTATCATGGAACCGGAATGTGACACGTTATTTGTATTCTTTATGACCAGTATGTTATCATGGAACCTGAATGCCAGACGATATTTGTATTCTGAATGACCAGTATGTTATCATGGAACCGGAATGTCAGACGATATTTGTATTCTGTATGACCAGTATGTTATCATGGAACCGGAATGTCAGACGATATTTGTATTCTGAATGACCAGTATAGTATCATGAAACCGGAATGTCAGACGATATTTGTATTCTGTATGACCGGTATTGTATCATGGAACTGGAATGTCAGACGATATTTGTATTCTGAATGACCTGTATGTTATCATGGAACCGGAATGTCAGACGATAGTTGTATTCTGAATGACCAGTAGTATGTTATCACGGAACCGGAATGTCAGACGATATTTGTATTTTGAAAGACCAGTGTGTTATCACGGAACCGGAATGTCAGACGATATTTGTATTCTGTATGACCAGTATGTTATCGTGGAACCGGAATGTCAGACGATATTTGTATTCTGAATGACCTGTATGTTATCATGGAACCGGAATGTCAGACGATATTTGTATTCTGAATTACCAGTATGTTATCATGGAACTGGAATGTCAGACGATATTTGTATTCTGAATGACCAGTGTGTTATCACGGAACCGGAATGTCAGACGATATTTGTATTCTGTATGACCAGTATGTTATCATGGAACCGGAATGTCAGACGATATTTGTATTCTGAATGACCAGTATGTTATCATGGAACCGGAATGTCACACGTTATTTGTATTCTGAATTACCAGTATGTTATCACGGAACCGGAATGTCAGACGATATTTGTATTCTGAATGACCAGTGTGTCATCATGGAACCGGAATGTCAGACGATATTTGTATTCTGTATGACCACTTTGTTATCATGGAACCGGAATGTCAGACGTTATTTGTATTCTGAATGACCAGTTTGTTATCATGGAACCGGAATGTCAGACGATAGTTGTATTCTGAATGACCAGTATGTTATCACGGAACCGGAATGTCAGACGATATTTGTTTTTTGAAAGACCAGTGTGTTATCACGGAACCGGAATGTCAGACAATATTTGTATTCTGTATGACCACTTTGTTATCGTGGAACCGGAATGTCAGACGATATTTGTATTCTATATGACCAGTATGTTATCATGGAACCGGAATGTCACACGTTATTTGTATTCTTTATGACCAGTATGTTATCATGGAACCTGAATACCAGACGATATTTGTATTCTGAATGACCAGTATGTTATCATGGAACCGGAGATCAGACAATATTTGTATTCTGTATGACCAGTATGTTATCATGGAACCTGAATGTCAGACGATATTTGTATTCTGTATGACCAGTATGTTATCATGGAACCGGAAGTCAGACGATATTTGTATTCTGAATGACCAGTATGTTATCACGGAACCGGAATGTCAGACGATATTTGTATTCTGAATTACCAGTATGTTATCACGGAACCTGAATGTCAGACGATATTTGTATGCTGAATGACCAGTGTGTTATCATGGAACCGGAATGTCAGACGATATTTGTATTCTGAATTACCAGTATGTTATCACGGAACCGGAATGTCAGACGATATTTGTATTCTGAATGACCGGTATGTTATCATGGAACTGGAATGTCAGACGATATTTGTATTTTGAAAGACCAGTGTGTTATCATGGAACCGGAATGTCAGACGATATTTGTATTCTGTATGACCAGTATGTTATCATGGAACTCGAATGTCAGACGATATTTGTATTCTGTATGACCAGTATGTTATCATGGAACCGGAAGTCAAACGATATTTGTATTCTGAATGACCAGTATGTTATCATGGAACCGGAATGTCAGACGATATTTGTATTCTGAATTACCAGTATGTTATCACGGAACCGGAATGTCAGACGATATTTGTATTCTGAATGACCAGTGTTTTATCAGTGAACCGGAATGTCAGACGATATTTGTATTCTGTATGACCACTTTGTTATCATGGAACCGGAATATCAGACGATATTTGTATTCTGAATGACCAGTGTGTTATCTTAGAACCGGAATGTCAGACGTTATTTGTATTCTGAATGACCAGTTTGTTATCATGGAACCGGAATGTCAGACGATATTTGTATTCTGAATGACCAGTGTTTTATCAGTGAACCGGAATGTCAGACGATATTTGTATTCTGTATGACCACTTTGTTATCATGGAACCGGAATATCAGACGATATTTGTATTCTGAATGACCAGTGTGTTATCTTAGAACCGGAATGTCAGACGATATTTGTATTCTGAATGACCAGTATGTTATCATGGAACCGGAATATTAGACGATATTTGTATTCTGAATGACCAGTATGTTATCATGGAACCGGAATGTCAGACGAAATTTGTATTCTATATGACCAGTATGTTATCATGGAACCGGAATGTGACACGTTATTTGTATTCTTTATGACCAGTATGTTATCATGGAACCTGAATGCCAGACGATATTTGTATTCTGAATGACCAGTATGTTATCATGGAACTGGAATGTCAGACGATATTTGTATTCTGTACGACCAGTATGTTATCATGGAACCGGAATGTCAGACGATATTTGTATTCTGAATGACCAGTATAGTATCATGAAACCGGAATGTCAGACGATATTTGTATTCTGTATGACCGGTATTGTATCATGGAACTGGAATGTCAGACGATATTTGTATTCTGAATGACCGGTATGTTTTCACAGAACTGGTGTAACATTTGATATTTGTATTTTGTTAGACTATTAGTGTATAATGGAACCGGTTTGTCAGTCAGTATTTGTATTCTTTGTGACGATATTTTATCAGGGAAACGGTGTGTCAGTCGAAATGTGTATTCTGTATGGCCGGTATTTCATCATCGAACCGATTGCCAGTCAATATGTGTAGTATGTATGAACTCATTGACGCCATGGTGCAATCCATTGCATATTATTTGAAAGTATTTGAAAGTCACCAAAACTCAAATTGCCCGACTTATTCATACGTATGAGTGCTTACCGTGTAAAACCTCTAGACACGCGTACTTTTCCCTATCAAGTATTATTTATTGAGTAATACCACTTCCAAGTGCATAGATAATTGGTACTTTGTCGTTGAATTCCGAAGATTAGACTCCCCTAGGTAAGAAAATGTAGTTGAAATCAAACCGATAACAGTAGTTCTGATAGCATAGCTCTGTTAGAAATTATAGATAAAACTAATTGATGATGATTATGGTAGCAAAAAGATCCCACTTTTCTCAGAAAACGGAACTGAGTGAATAAACCATATTTTGTTCAAAGGTACATGTACATCTATGAAAGGAATTTGTCGTTCTTATGGGTTCTTTGACTTATAGTTTAAACGTTAAGAAATGAATTTGAGTTATGTTACTATAGAATGTGGATCATTCGATTACTGATATTGATTTTTATGTGCTTTATTATGAAATAATAAGGCACCTGGTGTAAAAATGTGTGCTAATTACATGGTAAGTGTTGTTGTATTTAGATATAAATAATGGTTAAATACGCCAACACACGTACCGCAGTTCTTGATTGATTGATTGGTTGGGGTTTAACGCCGTTTTTAACAATTTCTCAGTTATATCCTGGCGGCAAGTTCACCTTCTCATGCATTTCCGGGTTTTCTCACACCAGTACTCCACACAACCATCTTCCCAAGTAACTGACTGCTTTTCTACATATACTTAGCCCATTGGTGGAAGACAAATGACGCATATCGCATTGACTTTTGTCAATCGTCGGAGAGAAAGTTGGCTGAGCCGGGATTTGAACTCACAACCCTTGGATTGACAGCCCGCGTCGCTACCGGGGCTCGGCCTCCGCAGTTGTAGCATACATCTGCAGTGACAAGAGTGTAACATTACTTGATATGGAGTAATCTGCCCCTACTAATACCTAAATGGGTCTTGCATACACCAATAATAACACCTCGGTGTTGTGATGGTTGATGATTCGTCTCGGGTAAGGGAGGCCGTGGGTTCGATTCAAGGCCGGGTCATATCAAAGGCGTTTACAAATAGCAGTAATGCATGCCCTCCTTGGCGCTCAGTGTCGTTGAATTAACTGACTGGCTGGTGTCTGGATAAATGGACCAGTAGCACTGGTTACTTACCTAGGAAACGCCGTAATGTAACTTATGCAATTTTGAATGCGGTGTTAAACATCAAAAATCGATAAATCAACCAAAGTTATGTTGGTCTGATTTAGATTTCACGAAGATCCAATGTATGCAAACTAATGTACTTAAGTACGTTCGGTACCACACTAATGTCAGAGTTACTAGTTTACGAAATAACGCTGGGAACAAGTACCAGACTACAATGCAAGTCGCTGTTTGTTCTTACCACATCTCATTGAAATTAGACCAATACTTCGCTGTGCGTATAAACAGATTCTAGCGTTATTTATATTCATTTTCTTACTTTTCACTACTAAGTAGTCAGTAAAATGTAGAAATTCACTACACGAAAATGTAAGGTTCTGTCTTTCCCAGACTTCTTAAATGATTCCAGATACAGTTGATCCAACAACTCCAGTAGCAAATTACGTGAACCTGGCCCTAGGTAAAACCGTGTCTATGAGTGGTCAATATGACAGCGCATCCCCGGGGACACTATTGGTTGACGGTGACAGAAACTTCAATTGGCCGTGTGCTTGTACGCCTTTATCCACCAACCCCTACATGGTGATTGATCTAGGACAACTGTACACTATAACCCACATGTTAATTGTTAACAGGGGAAACTGTTGCCGTAAGTGTATTTATACGCTCATATCTTATCATATTCGCATTTCTCATTACATAAAACTGCGTAAAACCATACATAATAGCCTTGCAGTAGCAACCAGTAGATTTGATGACTGCCTATTACAGGTCGTCTCAGATTCATATTTGCGTCAGCCAATCTAATTGTAGCCTACAAAATTGTTTGGTATCAACAGGTGTGATAAAGTTTATAACAAACTAATAAGATAAGCGATGATAGCCGAGTGTTCCGAGTGTGTAGATTGTTCAATTGTATATAGTTAATTCGTGACGATCTGTTATGTCATGTCGTCAGAATGATTTCAATGACATTTACATACACATGGACATGTAGTAGATGAAGCATGCATGTCCTTGCGAAGATGCATCCAATGGAAGGAATGTCCATTATTCTTTAGATGGATAGCAAATCTCGAACACATTATTTGCTAGTGCAAATCGGCCATGCGTGTATTTGTATCGATGTATTGCCGAACTAGTTCCCAATGACACTAAATGTAACTTAAGAATAATCTTAATTATCGTCTAACAACCTTTCTTATGCAATTACAGCGGAAAGACTTCACGACTTGCGGATATCATTCGGACAGACTCCTGACCTTATGGATGAGTTAGTACACATTCCCGGAGTGTTCGGACCACATGGAACTATACAACTGGCTGCACCTGTTATAATTCGATATATACACATTACTATACTGGATTATGCATTTCTTACGATTTGTGAATTTGAAGTATGGAATGCTTTGAATTAAATGCGCAGGTTACTGTGAGGTACCTATTAACTTATGGCAAATATACAAAAAAAACAAGCTTCACGTTATAAAACGTGCATTCGGAATATGACTGAACAATTGTTGAAAACGGCTCTAACCCCCAATCCATCAACAATACATGTTAAAGCCAATCGTATGTATTATGTATCCCTCTGAGAGACCTCTAAGTTTATACGGAATCCAGTTAGGGCCATCGTGATTTTGCGCTGTCGCGAAAACACGATACATTGACGCGAAAACACGATAAGAGAGCGCAAAAACACAATGCGAAAAATATCGTGTTCCGCGCACGAAAACGCGATATTTTCGCATCGTGTTTTCGAGTTTTCGCCTTCGCGGTCAGTAGGGCGAAAACACGAAAACACGATATTAATAGTGCGAAAACGCGATATGTTAAGGTCAAAGGGAGGTAAATCGGATCAGCTTGCCGGGAAGACAATTTTGTCCAGGGGATTTCAGATGAATATGTAAGACTAAAATTGTCACCCATTGGACAATAATGATTTTGCTGAAAGTTGAATTCTTTTTTTGAAAACTATATTATCCTGTGAGTGATTTGTAACCAAACCCTGGTCTGCTTTTGACTGTATTGACACCTTCAGAGTATTTTTTAGAACATCCTGTATTGTCTGAAATTTAGAGTGAAATTCAGTGCGGGATAAGGGTGACCTAGCATTTGACGTCATAGCTAAACAAATGGTAGCATGAGCCCTGAGTTTCTGGTGCTGTAATGGTAGATATAAGAATGGACTTTGATTTAATACAGGTTTGTGGCTCCATTGAGATGTTGGGAAAGACCCATAACCCATAACGCTACAATGGTCGCCTATGTAAAATGAATTGCTTCCCTTTGACCTAAATATCGCACTTTCGCCTTTCGGTTGGACATGCGTAAACATGGAAGACGAATTAGACTCGCGTATCAGGGAGTACTTTTCAGACGGTTTTTCATATGTCTCTGGGTTTGGTTATGTTTGACTTGGTGCAAAGTGTTCAAAATGGTAAATGCTTAAAAACAAACATTTTCTTGACTCAAAACAGATATCTTACTGCACATACTGGGGTATCGATAAAGCGGTCCCGGGTTATCCGACCGGGTCCCGGCAGATATAACTCCATAATTTGTTGATGTTGCTTATGCATATCCAACCGGAAGACGAAAGTGCGATATGAAAACGTCGTCTTTTCGCGTTTTCGCCTTCGCGTTATAGAGCGAAAACGAGAAAACACGATAAGAGAGCGCGAAAACACGATTGCGAAAAATATCGCGCTATCACTTCATTAGTATCGTGTTTTCTCGTTTTCGCTTAAAAACGCAAAGGCGAAAACGTGATGGTAGATCGAGAGCGAGAAAGCTAAAACACGATAATTAATGGTGAATATGAGAAATAGCACAAAATGACTAGCCCACCTTTTCCCACAATATTTGCTAGTTCTCAACTGTTATGAGAGCAGATTATGCAACCAAGCAAATCATATCAAGTAAATGGCTCGAGCTTATATTTATTATACGATTGTGAATGTATATATGTAAATAGCTTTTTTTTTATAAAATGTTTGACTTGCTACAATAATATAAACTTACAAGGGATTGAAGACTGCACAGCATAGCTAAAGTTTATTCACTTTATAATGGTTGATAATCATATCTTGCTCAAGTCCTGTATGAAAAAAAAAGATACCGCAAAGTAACGCATTCTGGAATAAGTGCATGAATAGGTTTAACAACACATGTCTAATATATCAATTTACATATCATAATTTACTATTAAATGAAGAAAAGAAAACTTCAGTGTTTATATCTAAATTAAGGGATGGAGAAACATTTATTTACACAAATATGGCAACCAGTTGTATTGATTAAAATAACTAATTAAACTAAGTGTTAATGTATAGTGAGAAAAGTGTACTTATCTTAAACAATAATTCTCCTTTGACATGTTTCTTTTATAACACGAGCATGTAAGCCTGGTTTATCTATAAGTGCTGTATGTGTGTCTGTATATATGTGCATATGTATGTGTGTGCATTTATAAGTGTGTATTTGTATATATGTATAGATATTTGGGTGTATGTGTGTGTATATACCCAAGTATATATGAATAATAAAACATGCTTCTATCTTTCTAATTTTTGTTATGATATTATCTTAATTGTAATGCCCTTTCTTGCGCTCTGATCATTATGAATTATTTATTGCAGAGCTGTCCTTTATATATTATATACATAATCAGCACCGTAATACAATATTATATCGTAGTTTATTATGAAGGGGAATATCCGCTAAAACTCTTTGCGTCTAGATGACATTCTAATTTATGAACACTACATGCTCATTTGTCTTTTTTCTTACTTCTTATATGCATGTGACATCCCATGTGTCGTTCTTACGAGTGCATGTTAAATGATGCTAATTTCATCTATATTTCTTCTACATGCATACTATATACTTGTTATTTAGTAGTGTATTCTTGTGTTGATTACTTCTATGTTGACATTATGATTTCATTCATCTTAATTTATTATCCTCAAAATGTTATTCATGAATCTTAAATCCTATTGTGTCTTATTTTACCATTGAATACAATTATCTTCCCATGTGTATTTTTTGCCTTTTATTACAATGCTACAATTAGCTTGTTTATGCATATTCTGTTGATAAATAAGGGCTTTCATTACAATATTTAAGTGAAACAATGGTAGATAACAGTAAAGGTCAATAATTAATACGAACCAAGTACAATGTATGCACTAACAAGAATAGGCATTAACACGAATACAGTAGGTCATATTATGATACCAGATCGCGCTATATTAATAATAGTTTCTCCCTGTTGAATGTATTTCTCACGGTATGGTATTTCTTTTAAGCGACGAAGAGTGACAAAGCTGCCTAAACACCGGCTACCTCTAAAATGAAGAGGAGTGACTTAGGGACCCATTATTAAGTGTTGGATATTTCTCGTTCATACCCGGTTATTTCCCTGGAATAAGAATTTGATTACTACAATGACAAGTTTGTTACTTTGTACCACGTATATTTTCTTCTATTTCATGTCGCAGACTTTCAATAATGGAGTAGTCAGTTGTACAAATGAAACATGTCTTTGGAAGAAAGTAACATGATATAAGCCAACATACAGCACGCACTTGGAAGAACGACACATGCGGTGACGCATAACGGAGTAATCATAAGTACAAATGCATCCTAACTAAGTAATCAGCACAATAAAAATAGTAAATAGTAAATATATAACAGGCATGTGCAATACAGATTCCTGCAAGAGGATGAAAGAAGCATGCATGTGGGAGAAAAAAGATGAAATTATCATCATACAACATGCACTCGTAAGAATGACTAATGAGATGTCACATGCATGTAAGAAATAAGAAAAAAGACAAATGAGCATGTAATGTTCATAAATACGAATGTCATCTAGACCCATAGCGTTTTGACGGATATTCCCGTCCATAGTGTATCCGTGTGTCAAACACGCTTCATCTTAATCTGTTGCGTAGTCGTTGTATTCATTGTTGCGGTCACACGTATGTTTTCAAAATGCCTAAAAACGTCAGTCAACAATGAAATGATTTTTAGCTGACCCTCTATCAGATTCTTTCAAACCATATTAATTGGCCAAAACGCATTGCCGCCAGGGGTGAGGTTGCTTTGTTTTATATGGCTATAGTGAAAACTAATATTCTCCCCACAATCTGGTAGAACTATTCGTCTATGTGATTCGTTCAATCCACGTTGATTTCTCAAAAAAGACACAACCGACAGGGAAACTATATTGCCTTATATAGCTATGATACAAACACAAACAATATTTTTCGAAAGTATGAAGCAGGTTTTCAATCTATTTTGTTGAAATATTTCGCCATATATAGCTATAGTAAAAATTTAAAAAAATATCTCCTCGGAAATTATGAAGCCAATTTATACATACTTTTGCAGAAATGCTCATTGGGTAACTCTCTATAAGAGACCTTCAAGCTTCGTTGATTGGTGGAGAACTATTTGCACTCTTAGGCCTCTTGTTTGTTATAATCATTTAAATAAAGTATTACATCTATAAAAAAACTTTCCTGGTTAAACATCTTTTATTTCTTGATCCACGAATGCCTTATATGGCTGTATTGAATATTGTTAGTAAAGATCACCTTGACCAGAACTTTGAAAGTTGTTTCCGTTCAATAACTAGTATATGAACAAGTATAAC
The DNA here is from genome assembly GCA_031761405.1 of Serripes groenlandicus. NCBI lineage: Eukaryota > Metazoa > Mollusca > Bivalvia > Cardiida > Cardiidae > Serripes > Serripes groenlandicus. The sequence goes on from JASEVX010000198.1 coordinate 212,320, forward strand.
TCCATATGATCGGTCATAGTCCTCAAACTTCCTCTATGGTTAATAGTTCGTAACATAGATGATTGTTATCGTTTTTGGAGTTCGTGTATCAAAGGTCAAGGTCACAACAGTATGTTTGCCCAAATGACTTTTCAGTGAGAGAAACATTTTTTTTTTTTTATAAAAATACAATGTAGTTTTTATAGTACTAGACATGTCTCATTTTCAACTAGACATTTACAAATCTAGCTCAGAAGGTTACAAGCGACCTCTAGATGATATGTATTGAAATTGCTGTGGAAAAATTACTTGTGTTACAGCCAAATGACTTTCACAAAACACTTACTCAGAACAGTTGAGTCAGTTCCGTAAAGTGATAATGGCCCTTACGAGTCGCTTAGTTTCAGTGTCCGGTAATAAAAACGTGTACTAACAATGAAAAACATATCATTTGTCCAGTAAACTAGCAGTATCACTAGATAATTTAATCATTAACCTACCGAAAACTGTAACAGAAGATTTTGTTTTCTTTTGAGAAAGGTAATAATAAGAATTATGTTAATAAGTACGTTGGCCGTGACATATGCTTTGCAAAACACTTTGGAATTGAGCCTGAACCATAACATATTTGTTTTAATGTCTGCTTTAAGTAGCCGATGGTTCTATAAAACCTATATCATTTGAGACACACGCATCTTCTGTACCTTCAGCACTTTGATTTCATCTTGTAAACTTTCAGCTTTGTCACCTGTTGTACCTTTTAAACTAGATCATATGATGGAAATGTAATAAATATAAATGCCAAGGAAATATAAGATTTTGACACAGACACGTCTACAATGAGATAAGCTAATGAACATTTTCCACTGCAGAAATGTAACTAAGTGTCAATATAACCAGGTAATAAATTGTTTGGAAGTCTGATGTTAATTGCCCTTTCAGTGGACAAGCACCAATTATTGCGCCGCCCTTTGCAGACAATGAGGCAACCAAAACGCTATAAGACAACATTGTTGTGGACCAACAGTTCATTCTTTGTCAGTAGTTTGCTTCAATATTTTTTTATTGATTCCAAACATCAAGTTGTATTGGTCCGTTGAACATTTAAGAAATCCAATTGTGTATTTGCCAATATACCGATATATAACAGGAGGCAACCAATGTAGACTCGATATTGATACATACAAACGGTAGTACGAATATATTACTGAAGTACGCCGGGTACCATGCGAACACCAGACGCAGTCTTAACACTTGTGGCAAATAAACCTCACTTCGAATCCGTGCTAAGATTCAAAATTGTCACTGCTTTACGGCAGTTACTTGACACCTGCTACGACTAATTCGAGGACAGTGCACATATGAATATAATTGACTACATGAATAACCATTTCACATTCCTATCACATTCCTATCTCATCTATTGACAATTGATTGTAAAAGTCACGTGATCGACCCAAAACCATGGAATTAAAGTAAAATTAACTTGTGTTAGTGAATGATGATAACTTAAATCATCTTGATGGTTCTGTTTGAACAATTCTACTCATGAACATAAAGAACCTGAAAATTACCCGATGCAATTGTAATCATTCATCGAAACAATCAAACATATTCTAGAATATAATAATTATCTTTACATCATTCAAATTTGGAGTGTTCAAATCGTCTTTGAATGTAGCCTAGTAATAACAGAGACTTGTGTGAATGTTTTATGAACGAATTTTAAATGATTTTAAATGTGAAATGAGTTGAGTGAACTCTGTAGAGAAATGTGAAATGAGTTGAGTGAACTCTGTAGAGAAATGTGAAATGAGTTGAGTGAACTCTGTAGAGAAATGTAAAATGAGTTGAGTGAACTCTGTAGAGAAATGTGAAATGAGTTGAGTGAACTCGGTGTATAAATAGGAACAAGACGATAACATAAGTCCTGATAGCGTATAGCTCTGTTAGAAACTGCATATAAAAGTAATTACAAATACATGTAAAACTAATTGATGTTGATTACGGTAGCACAACGAACTAATATTTCTCAGATAACAAAAGTAGTTCAATGAACAGTGTTTCGTTCAAAAGTATGAAAGAAACTTGTCGTTCAGATCGGTTTGTCAACTTAAAGTTTAACAAATGAATTAAAAAAAAAACGTTACTATAGCATGAAGGTCACACGTATACTGATTTATAGTTTATATTTGGAATTGTTATGCACTATTAAGGCTCCTGGTGAAGATAATGAATGCTATTTCAATATCAGTTGTGTTTTTTCAAATAGAAATCATTGTTGCACATGTAGTGATTATGAACCTGGTACCAGTCTACTATATAGATATGCATCACCGACCAATAAGGGGAGATAACCCGTCTCTCCCACCACATGACTAGGCAGTTCTAAACCGGTTCTCTTAGGGTTCAGACTGACAAAGAGTGACGGACAAGAAGAAGAGAACAACACATACCATGACGGTCTTATTAGACCACACACACATGACAGAGACAAGCGGACACCAGGCAAGACACTTTACTGGTGTCAGAAGTATTTCTACCAGACAAAGAAGGAAGAGAAGTTGGGCATCAACAGTATGAATGCAGACGAAAGTGTCAAAGTTCACCAGCTGCTGAGAGATTGTCACGCTCATAGATGCTGGAGTGAAAGGGCTAGCACGTTAACAAATGATTTGGAGTCAAGTGCCAAAGAATTCGGATGGGGAGAGAATGGTACAACTTGGACAAAGTGTAATGCCAGAAGAAATAATGGAATGGAGGTTTTCGCCTGTGAAGATCAGGAAAGTTGATGGATCTATTCACTGGAGCATTGACCATTGTATCGTGAATAGATATACAAGCAAGGTGTTTCCATTGCCATTGGTAGAATACGGTTGGAGCCAAGTAGCAGAGAGTGCATGGTTTACAGAGCTAGCTACACAGAGCCAGAAACCAAAGATGAGATGCACAGACTGCCGTATTTGCAAAGGTTAATACAATGCTCGCGTGCTTTGATTGAGTTATCGTTCTTGGGAAAGACTTCAACAGTCATCTGCAGTGTATTGCCGAGATGTTGACCAGATTCCAAGAACATGAACTGAAGCTAAACCAAGAGAAGTAGAATTCCTCAATTGGGTTTTAAGCAACAATAGCCTGGCCTTGTCCAGAACTATTCCCGACAAGTGGCCAACGCCAACGAGTTTCAGGGATCTAGACGATTTCATGGAATATATGCAAGCCATCACAAGAGGTATATCAAGGGTTTCCATTAAATTGAAGAACCTATACAGGGTGATGGGCCAAAAACAATTTCACTGGGGTGAGAAAGAGAGAGAGAGCTGCATTCTGCAATTTGGAGTTTCAACCAATCAAAACAAGTTATCCCTCCCAACTAATGAAGGAGAACTCAAGATAGACATTCAACTGTCGGACAAAATGATTGGGGCTAAACTATCCGAAGTACAGATTGAACAGCGTAGAGTCATTGCATATACCATACCTAAGCTTTGACAGAAGAACAGAATAGTAATTGCCAGACCAGAAAGGAGATACTAGCAGTGGTTCGGTTCTTGAAGCAGAATAAACAACACTTGCAAAATCGTCCTGTTGTGGTAAGAACCGATTACCCAAGCCTGACTTGGTTGTTACATCAGACCAGGAGCAACAGCTCGCTGTTACATAAAATGGCCATACAACTGCTAGAGATGCTTTGAAGATTCCTCAGGTTTTGTCGTGTGTCTATGACAGCTGCACAGACACTGATATACACCCAAAGCAGTTACAACCATACCAACAAGGAAGAACGCGACGGTAGAAAGTCGGGGCTTACGCAATCGTGTCAAGGAGAATAACTGACGGCGAGAATGGTGAAGCCAGAACAAGATTGAACCCAGCAGCGATGTTTAAGGCATATCAGATCAAGCATCGATCGAGACATGCTGATATTCCCATGGAACCTAGGAGATCTAGAGCCTGGTGTGGGCCAATGCCCAGCCTAGCGAAAAGGTTATTCATGTCTATGATCCGGTGATGTACCCGATCTAGGACAATGAACAGAGCGAATCATCTGTTGGAGGATTATGTCAACTTAAAAGACATACCAGCAACCTCCAGGAAAGAGAAAGAGCACCTTGAAGACGGTGCTAAGAGAACATAGACAAGCATGCCATCAGTGACACATGATTGCATTGAATCTACAGATGTATGATATCAACTATCCTGCAGCCTCAGCCTCATTAATAAAGTCAGGGGGAGTGTAGTGAGTATGGACCTGGTACCAGTCTACTATATAGATATGCATCACTGACCAATAAGGGGAGATAACCCGTCCCTCCCCCACATGACTAGGCAGTTCTAAACCGGTTCTCTTAGGGTGCAGACTGACAAAGAGTGACGGCAAGAAGAAAACAACACATACCCTGACGGTATATTAGACCACACACACACGACAGAGACAAGCGGACACCAGGCAAGACACTTTACACACTCCAACACCTGCTGTTGTAAAATACATGTGTGAAATGGCAAGATTGGTAGATAAATTGTTATCCAGTTTAAGTAAATATTATTGCGATATTTAATTCATTATACAAAGTTTTATTTACTGTGTCTTTACGAATTTGCCCGTCAGTTTACCCACACCACTATAAGTAAAGTGTTTTGCTCACATCTCACAAACACTTGCTAAACTATTATTTCATATCGGGTTTGGTTGTTTTGTGTTTTACGCCGCTTTTATCAATATTTCAGTTATATCACGGCGTTTCCTTAAAATTACCAGTACTACTGGTCCTGACATCAGCCATTCAGTCGTAATTATAACCCCGCGACCCTAAGCACCATTGAGGGCAGCCATTACTATCATTTATAACATATTTGGACTTAGATTTGATTAATTTCGCCCATGGAGACACAAAACAGAACAGAACAGATCATGGTACATTGTCAAGTATATCACAATAAATATTCATGTTATACATATAAAATACTTCTCAATCATACGCCCGTCCATCTGTTCATGTGTATGTACATCCGTATGTCATCATTATAAATGAGTGAAATTTGAGTAATGTATGACTTGAGTCGACAGGGACATTTGGAAATATCAAGTAACACTTACGCATAACACGGTTTTTATCGGAATAAACAACATAAACTCTAATAACGTACTAGTTGATGTTTTATCTTGTGAACGAAATCACGTTTTGACCCTGAATAAAACGACCAGTATCGGAAATAACAGACTGGTTCATCACATGACGTAACAGGTGTAACAATTGTTGCTTCTCTTACACATACTTTAACTTTTGTAAACAATAAACCAAGATACAGCCACTTATCATAGTTCGGCACTGCATGAACTTGGACCTATGAAGACGGTAGCTCTCAGTCTAGAATATTAAAGAGTTGTATCGGGGCCTAACGCCGTTTTTAACATTATTTCAGTTATATCAAACCGACAGTTAGCATATACATGCTTCCTATGCAAACGAACCAGTACTATTCTAGGAAATGTGCCTTCCCAAATGGGCACTTCACCGCGACCGATACGCCTGGGAATCGAACATGTTACCTAGTTTCAAAATCAAAGAAGTAAACCACTCGGCATGGTCGGATATCTCATATATAAGTAAGTTTAAACCGTATAAAGTCTTTTTGCAAGGCATATTATGTAGAACTACATACAATGTAATGCTTGGGTGAAATCTCTGTGCCATAGAAACTAAGCGAACTTTCCAACAAGACCATAATAATTCCACTAGCTTTTGCGTTGAGTGAGTTTGGTAATACAAGTTTGCCAATCAACCATTGCCATTACAGGCACCATTAAGGAGCTGATATCAAAGTGGTGAATAGGCAACCGTGAGCTACCAAACTATGTCACTAGACAAAAAGTGACTTGGGCAAAAAGTGTAAATATTTTTAAAAACTTGCTCAACAAGCACTGGTAGAACAATGTTATACAATTTGTGCCAGATTCCTATGGACGTGAATCGGGGTCAAACACAAACAACTAAGACGGATCAGAGAGGTTAAAGGCCTATATAAATCTCAACAAAAGGTTAAAGATGAAAGGTAGGATAAACACAGATACATTTGAAAACTATAGAGGAACGGTAGGAAATAGTTTTCTCTCGATAAGCCGTGAAATGTTGTAATTGTAACAGATACTTTAAAATGTATGTAGGAACGGATTCAATAATGTTCACTTAAGACATTTATTTGTGTAAATCTCATTTTGAATTATCATACAAATTGTTAAACGTCACCGTTCTATAAATAATGCATTTTTTATAAATATATGACGCACACGATCGATCAACAAACTGCTTATCTGGAACCAGGTTTTTTTTTATAAGAGGATAGTGGAACAACATTGGCAATATTATATATCGGAACAATGAAACAGTACAACTGTTCAAAGAGAAACTTTCAATTACTTGTTTATCGTTTCGATTGGACTAACTAACAAAATATCAAGGGTCAACGGTTATTTCACCAAAATATAGACTATATGATAATCTTTGACGTTGAATAACGTATTGAATCAGACTGTGGAAGTCAATTATCCGTTGATTTGAACTATCATTACATGCATTACTGTCAATATCAATAGATAATTGAAATGTGATTCAAATTGGTGTGCTGATATATATGCTTACCTTAACAGTTCTGTTAAATAAGTGTTATTGGATTGATTTTACATATATACAATATATGTGCTTGTTTATGTTTGCTATTATATATGTATAGCTAAACAGAATATACATGGCACTCATTGTAATTAGTAATGTTGTTGTCTTCTAGGGAATGATTCATGATGCTTTTTCGATATATTTTCTTAATCGAAAATTAATGTAATTGCACAAGTGTAGACACACCTAGATTGATAGTTAAGTTGTTACCTAGTCAGATAGCTAGAAGGAGCTTGATAGGTTCGGGAACTTAGTATACGTAGACATTTCGATAACAAAAAACTACTTCAGACTGTTCAATTTGTATGTTGTAAAATATGTAAGTAAGACAATCATTTGAAAGAATATTTTTGGCGGAGTCATGGGACCACATTGTAACATGACTCACTAAAAGGTAAAGGAAATGAGTAAAGAAGTAGATTGAGTTTAGGAACTTTTGGCCACATTTACAGACTAAGAACTTTTGAAATTATAGTTAGAATTTAGGGCATAGATAATGAATAAATTGGAATTTAAGGAAATAAGTTGGGAAATCGAGACAAGTCATTGGAACTGAGACTTTAGAACGCTTTATAAGTTATTGTGACAATGACAATGTTTATATTATATAAGTTAGAAAGAAAAGATGAACACATGATATTTAAATAAATATAAGTAATAAATGATAAATAATATATAGTAAAATAGTACGGTGTTATGATTTAGCGAAAATAGCCCCCGGTGACACTTACTAGTCAATACAATGTAGAAATTCACAACTCGAAAGTTGTTTCAATGGCTTCAGTTCATGCAACATTTAGATTCACTATTTTCATGACTATTTAAATTATTTCAGATACAGTTGATCCAAAAATTCCAGTAGCAAATTACGTGAACGTGGCCCTAGGTAAAGCCGTGTCCATGAGTGGTGTATATAGCAGCGTATCCCCGGGGACATTATTGGTTGACGGTGACAGAAACTTATATTGGCCGTGTGGTTGTACGCCTTTATCCACCAACCCCTACATGGTGATTGATCTAGGTCAACTATACACTATAACCCACATGTGTATTGTTAACAGGGGTGACTGTTGCCGTAAGTGTATGAGGTCCCATCGTATGACATTCGCATTGCTCATTACACAAACTCCTTAAAACCAGACCTAATATTCCTTGCAGTAGAAATCACAATGTTAGATCTGATGACTGCCTAGCAGGTAGTCTTAGATTCATATTTGCATCAGCCAATCAAATTGTAGCCTACACAATCAATAAACGAATTATAGAAGCGGTGATTGCCGAATATCCCAATAGTGTAAAATGTTCAGCTTTAAAGGGTTAATTCTAGACGATCCGTTTTGAAGTGTCATCTGAATGATTTTAATGATACTTCCATACACAATGGCATGTAGTGGATTAAGCATCCTTAACCTTACGAAGAAGCATCAAATTGAAGGAATGACCATTATTCTTATGATTGATCGCAAATCTCGAATACATTATTTCATATTTTATTTATTTTATAATGCAAATCGGCCATGTATGGATTTTTATCAAAGTATAGCCCCGGTTTGGTATGTTGTATAGGTCTTTTTGTGTGAACAACTAGCGTCCCTTCACTTTAAATTATTTGTCAGAAAACACATGAAAATTTTAGTCTATTCCATATACAAATATAAATCAAATCAAACTATATATAACTTAAGAAAAGTCTTAATTATTGTCTTACAACATTACTTATGCATTTACAGCGTAAAGACTTCACGACTTGCGGATATCATTTGGACCGACTCCTGACCTTATGGATGAGTTAGTACACATTCCCGGAGTGTCGGACCGCAGGGAACTGTACAACTGGCTGCACCTGTTACCATTCGATATATACACATTACTTTACTGGAGTATGCATACCTTACGATTTGTGAATTTGAAGTATGGAATGCGTTGAATTAAATATGCTGGTTAATGCGAGTTACCTTTTAACTAATGGCAAATATACAAAACGTAGGAGAAGATGCACTCGGTATATGATTGAAAAGTTGTTGAAAACGGCTCTTAACCCCAATCAATCAACACTACCTGTGTATGCCCAATAGTATGTATTATTTATCATTTTGAGAGAACTCTCAGCTTAAACCTAGTGATGAGTTTCAGCTGAAAGACGACAGCCTAGAGGCAAACATGTGGAAAATATATATACATGATTGTATACTCATTTCATTGGGTTGAAAACATTGTGGAATGATTGTTAATGATTTTCAAATGCGTTGGTAAGTGGTCAACGTTTAAATAGATAAGATCTTGTATGTATGTGGCATGCACATAGGACAGGGATGACTTTTTACATTTCAATACATTTAATTTCATACATATAAATAAAACATTTGTTTTCTTAATATTCCAATCAACATTTTAACCACGACTTATTAATATATGGAGTGTCTTAACACGTTCCGTGATAGAGGCGAGTTCTCCAGACCACGAACTTTGAAAAACATTGTTGGAAAGAAAATAATATAAATATGTCAAGAATTCCCAAACTTTCCTTCAACGGTTTTCACGATAAGGTCTTAATTATCATTATACATGTTATAAATCAACACTATGATCAAGTAGGATTGGGATTATTTTATCAAATTTGGCGTACTCGTTTAAATAGAAAAAAACACCACAACTAACAAAACTTAGCCTCTTTTCAGAAATAATCATTAAGACATTAAATAACAATAATCTAACCTCCAACTTATATCCTGCTATATAGGCAGATAAATATAAGATATTGTTAAAATGTGATTTGTGTTGCCCTGATTGCTTGGCAGGTCAGGGAGTTGCATGATGCATGCCCTATCCTGACACGCTGAATAATCAGAGCAATATATTAAACAAATACAGGAAAATATATTTAAGTATACAATTTTAACAAAGTCTAAACACAGCAGTAATGGTTTGTTCCGATACCAATGCTCTGTTTACTATATTGCTTTGTAAATAATTATTGGAGGAGGCGGCTTTAAGTCGAAATTCCTTGAAATTAACCACAAGCAGATTTATTAACCTGCCAGTGTGACCACATATCGGTATTTCTTCTTTTTCTCCTGTTTATAGTTTTTACATTTAAGGTAAATGACTTTTAAAACATCTCTTTTACACTCCACATACATGTGTGAGTTTTACAAATTAAAATAAAAAGACCAAGACCGGTATATTATTTCAAGTCTGTTTATTTTCAGTTTAGCAAAATTCATACTGTATCTAGCCTAAACAGATAATAGTGAACCCTTGCACTGAATATGGTTACCTGACTCATACGCTTTATAATTTCAATAGTATCTAAATCCGGGAACTAAAAATAGGCGCCCTAAATGTAGTCTGGTTACCAAATTCCTATTATAGTATACAGTTATAAGGGGGACGGAACTGCAGATTACGCTAAATAAAAATCTCGCCTTTATTCATCTTGTGTTCGTATTACTTCACTATGTGGTATAAACGGTATGCTTATCCTTTATATTTGAGCAAGCATAACATATACAATAGCAAAATAGTAAACCATTTCACTGATTACGGTTATCTGCTCTTTTCCTCATCTGCTTCATTTGTTGTTCTATTTAATGTAATTGCTTACACTGAGAACGAAACATTGTTTATTCTTTCGACATTTTCATGAAAGAATAAATGAATGTTCTTGTAGTATACTCGTAGTGTAATTTGTAACACATTTAATTTTCATCATCCTTTTATGCCCATTCAATGTTTTGGGTCCTAATATCTCCACAGGAAACTCTCTCCAATAACAATTTGAATTAACATTGAATCAGATAATAACCGTCCAAATATTAATTGCCTTAATTTTCTCTATTTACGGTATTAACCCTTTCCCACGTATAAATCATTTCTGAGCGTCTGCAGCAGACGACTTCTGAAATAAGTGTGGCAAAAGGTGAAATTGCTCATAATGAGCAATTTCACCTTTTGCCACAATTATTTCAACTCTTTTCAATTATCTTACTATCATTTATATAGATTTCCTATTTGTTGTTCTTGGTAATTTCAAAGATTTATTTTATATAGTAAAAGATTAAACTCCTTTCCACTATCATGACCTACCGATACAAACCAAATCAGATTTTCTTCGTGTCAGCATTATTTGACAAAACTTTTAACATAACAGGGCGTGTCTTCAATACAAGTAATTGCTATTTGATTTTTGTTTGTACATCAAAACCTCTTGTCCATTTATCTTTAGAATTAGTCATATATATCACTTGTTATGATCAGTTTAACTCCAAACCATCTCATTCGCTTAAAACACAGACCCTGTCAGGTTAAATATTTCAAGCATAATACTTTTAATGCTTGAAATATCGATATCTATATAACTTACTATAGATTAGAATATACCTCAACACAGCACCATGCTGTAATACTGTTTCTTATGTTTCTGGATTTAAATGTACTTATTTCTTCATGTGCAACGAAATATTGCGGCTTCTTTGATTATTTGCGTCAAACAATCGTCTTGTATGTATATGTAAAATTCAAACCTATCCTGATACAGACAAACTATGATTCCTGAAGCAGAAGAAGACTTTTGCAAGGATTGTGTGAGTATGGGAAATAGCACAAATTGACAAGCCCTCTAAGGTTATTTTCTGTATTTGTTCTATGATATGTTTTTTGGCTCACATGTAAGCACGAAGTGCAAGGTGAGCTTTTGTGATCACTCACCGCTTAGCGTCCGTCGTCGTCGTCTGTCCGTCTGTTAACAATTTCCTACAAATGACTTCTTCTACTAAATTAATAGACAGATTTCAAAATTACTTCACAGGAATGGTCCCCAGGTGGTCCTCTTTCAAAGTTGTTCAAAGAATTTAATTCCAAGTAGAACTTTGGTTGCGGGATCAGAAAAGGGGAAAATTGCCAAATCTTAAAAAATATTCTTGTCCAAAAGTAGTGGTCCGATTTGTAAATTACTTTGCACAAATGTTCGTCGGGGTACCCTCTAACAAGATTGTTCAAATATATCCGATCCGTTTAAAAACATGACCGCCATGGGGCGGAGCTTATTTTCCTTATATGTGCATTGTTAAAACTTTAAAAATCTTCTTGTCCAAAAGTACTGGCCCGATTTGAAAATTATTTTGCACAAAGGCTCCTTGGGGCATTCTTTACCGAGATTGTTCAAATATTTCCAATCCGTTGGAAAACATGGCCGCCAGGGAGCGGAGCTTGTTTTCCTTATATGTGCATTGTGAAAACTTTAAAAATCTTCTTGTCCAAAAGTACTGGCCCGATTTGAAAAGTAGTTTTGCACAAATGTTCCTTGGGGCAACCTTTAGCAAGATTGTTCAAATATTTCCCATCCGTTGAAAAACATGGCCGCCAGGGGGCGGAGCTTGTTTTCCTTGTATGTGCATTGTTAAAACTTTAAAAATCTTCTTGTCCAAAAGTACTGGCCCGATTTGAAATGTATTTTGCACAAATGTTTCTTGGGGCACCCTTTACCAGGATTGTTCAAATATTTCCGATCCGTTGAAAAAACATGGCCGCCAGGGGGCGGAGCTTGTTTTCCTTATATGTGCATTGTTAAAACTTTAAAAATCTTCTTGTTTGCTTAAGCAGCTTGAAATTTGGTTTTTCTAAATGATTTCTAGGCCAAGTTCAAATATGGGATATGCCGGGTTAACAACAAGGTCACTAGGCCAAAATGAAGGGTAATCTTGTTAACACTCTGGATACTGCATTTTTAACTTGAGCATGATGAAACTTTATCAGAATGTTTTTCTTGATAATATGTAAGTAAATTTCGATATGGGTTATGTTGGGTAAAAAAACCGGTCACTAGGTCAAATTGAAGGAAAATCTTGTTAACATTATGGAGGCCGCAATGTCTGCCCACAGCAGCTTGACATTTAATGAGAATGTTTATCTAAATGATATCTAAGCCTAAGCTAAATTCGAATATGGGTCATGTAGTCAAAACTAGGTCACTGGGCCAAATGAGGGAAAATGTTGTTAACATTTTGGATGCCACGTTTTTTGCTTCAGCAGCTTGAAATTTGGTCAGAAAGTTCGTCTGAATTATATCTAGGTCAAGTTTGAATGTAGGCCGCCTTTTTACTTTGAGCAAATTGAAAATCAACAGAATGTTGTCTTGATGATATCTAGTCCATGTTGGAATATGGGTCATATCAGGTAAATAAATATAGATCACTAGGCCAAATGAAGGAAAATTTCGTTAACAATGTGGAGGTGGCATTCAGATGTGTTTTGCATTGCAGTACATTGTATAATAAAGATGAGCGATCCAGGGTCACCATGGCCCTCTTGTTTAATAATGTTACGTACGGATAGCGTTTATATATTCGTGGATTTTGGTTATAGAAGTATTCACATCTTCTTTGATTTTTAAAATATCAACTTGTCATTGAATAAGCATGCTTTTCAATTGCCCCTTTTCACTCATACAGTTACTATGACCATTGTATCGGATATTATTTACACCGCTGGGCTTTTCGGTAGACTGAGCACATCCTTCAAATCATCAAATAGACTTTTGACAAAGGTATGGGCCGCTCGCCCTGTCTGTATGTTTGCCGCTTTAATACGGTTTCGGTAAGTAAGTGATATCCATCTTCTTTACCATACGCTACAGTAATTATGCGTGTAATAAAGTCCTTTTTAGGGAAATTGACAAAAGGTTCGTGTAATTTACATTTGATTTGCCAATTATGGCTGTGTGGCGGTGACTCCTAGCTATAGAAACTTATTCGACATTGTCTGATGTAACGTCTATCATTTCGACTGTGAGGATTTCTTTCACGTAAGTTTGAGAAGGAATCATCCATAGAAGTTCTTTGGCCAGGTGTAGGTTGTAAATAATAGGTATTCATAGTTTAAGTCTACTACTAATACGAACTATATACTGGCCATATAGTCTCCGTAGATCTGCCTTATCACGCAGTTTCTCCTTCATAATTCGATCAAGCGGGTACATGAACCCACAGTAAAACTGTGGATATACGTTGTTGTCATGAGCTTAAGACTATTAATTACTCTTCCTTTTACATATAATTAAATTGGCGGCATGAAAAGGGCACAGTAAGAGAAAATCACACATAACAATAAGAAGTTGGATTAAAGGATGGGAACGAATGTTCGAATATACGAAATGTTGACGAATATTTATATAAGAATACATTGTATTCAGTTCTTTTTGTGGCGACTTCGTTTTCAAAGAAATAAACTTTAATTTAGAAAAAAAAATGATTTACATAAATCGTGAGTTGGAGCTAATCACGATAAAGGGTGACGTGATAAAGAGTGCGTCATTGGTAATATTTTTATAACTTATGTCAAACCTTACATAACCCCATCTGTACATCCGGAACGCATTTTAAGTCGCGCTGAACTGTTACTTAAAAAACGGAGGACCAGACTAACAAATAACATTGTTGACTGTATTTTTCTTAATTATTTAACACTTTTATCTTTAGAAACATTTCCGCATTTGTTTTGCTCCAACTCTTATTTAGAGGCCTACGCATACCATTCACAAATAAATTGTAAAGTAAAAACACAGAAAGAAGAAGAATAAGAAAAGCCTAATACACTGGATTTATCATCTGCATGCACTGTTTTTCTTTTCGACAAGTATGCTAATCGCACTCGCCTTTCGAACATTTTACAATTTGCGCTGCGCTCCAACAAACCACCCACATATTAGTTACATGTATTCATCAGTGTTTACAATGTATTTTTATATGTTCGATCTTTTATTTTCTTGATGTGTTCATTTTTTTCTTTTGTATAATACTATGTGTAAGGTAATCTATTTATAATCTATGTATTGCAATGCTCTTCATTATTGGAGGAAATAAAGAATATATTCTTGATTTACGTCAACTCTTAAGTCAAAAATATTTGTTACGAAAAATAGCGTGTTTTAGAAACGTGTAATATATACGTACACACAGTTACACAATACCTACACTAGAATGGAACTGATTTGATTAAACCTTATTTCTGATACCAATTTTAGATTCGGCTATCGAATATTCGAATATATTCAAATATTGTTGTCAGTATTTGCTTCCATCCCTAGTATTACGAAAAAAACACATAAATGGGTTTCTTCGTTAGAGGTAACAGGTGTGAGAATTTTTTTTTTTTTCTTTTTTTCAATAACCCATGAAGCTTTCTGAAATGAAACTGGCCAAATCCATGGGGGCCGCCATTTTGGGTATGTATAAAATGAGACGAGAAACACGGATTGAAAAAATAATTGTCGTCTTTTTAATAATTTTTTTTAAATCGATATTTTGGGTATGTATAAAATGACACGAAAAAACACGGATTTTTTAAATTATTGTCGTCTTTTCTTTTTTTTTTTTTTTAAATCGATATTTAAAATCATTACAGTGCTGTGTTTTGTGGGAATTAACATTTGTACGAAAAGTTTAAAATAAAGGGAACTCTGTAAGAAATATGTTTTCCCGTTCGTCGAAAAAACGACAGCATTAGACTTCTTAGTCTGGTTCCCGTCGTACTAATAATTGCATTTTATTACGTCAGGCAACCGGTAATAATGGCGGCTCCCAGTGAGGTAAGGTTCACAAGACAAGGACGTTAAAATAAAGTGATTTTAGCTTTAATTCTTGGATTAGGTCGTTGAAACTGGATATTTGATCTCAATTTGTGTATATGTATATGACAATGAAAGTATTAGTGTGTAATCTGTCTAAAAAAAAATTGAAGCGATGAAATAATAGGAGTTTAACAGTTTCGCCTCGTTCGGACATACTCATTTTCGGATATATTTAGAATTTTTGTTGTACAAGTAATTATTGTTGGAAATTGGAGGTATGATAGAAGGTTTATATCTACTACCATGATCTTTATAACACTTTAGTCCAGTATATGGAAATTGTGCTTCTTGGGACATGATGATTAGCATAAACGTTTGAAACTGCTTTGCAAGGAAGTTCACAATCTTGAATTCATAAACTTGAGGTCAGAATAATAAAAATATTTAATGTTTCTTTAATTGATATTTTGGCTGAATTTTGGCGGTATTTTGGCCGTATCTTGTGCACAGGGTCTGTTGTGTTGGGGTGCATCCTTATGGTGTAAGGTAAACACACTTTTCTTTATGATTAGTGATTTCGGTTCGAATCCGAATGGGGAACCTGTCACACAGACTGAGTTGTACAATCTAAAGTAATTGTATTTCTTCAGCTAGATCTCAATTAATAAACATGTATGGAATTAAAAAAAAAAACATCATTGTCTTAATAGTAATATACAATGTTTAATGTATGTTTATTGTTTCCAAGTCTTCAATGTAAAATATATACAGTGCATTATATATGTCATAAAGTTAAGTAAAGTTTAAACTTATGTTAAGCAAAGTAAACCGTCTATGTTAAACCTTTCCCTCATATAGACGCTTTCTGACGCCTCTGCAGCAGGCAGCTTTTTGAAAACATAGTGACAAAAAAAGAAATTGCACAAAATGTGCAATTTCTCCTTTTGACACAATGTTTTCCACTTTTTGTCATAGGTTATCCATTCAATTATGGAGTTTTTCTATGTTTTGACAAAATACGTTCAAAGTCGTCTGCTGCAGAATTGTCGTATGAGGGAAAGGGTTGAGACACAAAATATATTTAAATTAAATTAACAATTACCTGACATAACCTGACAACATGTATATAATTGAAAGCAAGGAAGAACATAATGAATATTTACTTTACAAGCATACCAGGTATTTCCTGCAAAATGTCTACATATGGATATATTAACATTAAAAACACATTTATAATCATTTACAATTTTGCATAATGTCTGTACATATGGATACTTTTAACCCTTTACTTCATATGGACATGTTTTGACGCCTTGGCAACCAGAGCAGATCAAGGAGCTACGTGATCAGGGTCTCTGTTTGCTTACAATATTGTAGGTCAAAATGCTACACAATCTGCACAACAAAGAAAACTATTGTTTTCTATACATTTCAATTTTAGTAAACTTTATTAATAATAATATTCATCAAGTCATAAATTTGTACATGAATATTCATGTGGTAAAGAGTTAATATTAGTGTTGGGAAATCGACTTGAGATTCATAATCGATTAATCGGAATAATTGAACAAGAGGCCCATCAGAGCCTATGCTCTACTGGTATTGATCTGGCTTGTTTCAAAAGGAACCAATATGTCATCAATATTCAAATACCATCTAAGTTTGATAAAGATCAGATAGTAAATGGAAGCTCTATTGTGTTCACAAGCTGTATTATAGCAATTTTGACAATTTCAAGGGCCATAATCCAGCCATGCATAGGTAGATCTGGCCGTTTTTTAGAAATGAACCAAACTCTCATGGATATCTAACTACTGTATACGTTTGATTGAGATACAATCAAAAATAAGGACTGTATCATGTTAACAAGCTCTATTATAGCAATTTTGACAATTTCAAGGGCCATAATTGAGTCATGCATGGGGCGGATCTGGCTTGTTTTCAAAAGGAATCAAGCTCTCATGGATATCTAACTACTGTATAAGTTTGGTTGAGATACAATAAAAAATAAAGACTGTATTGTGTTAACAAGCTTTATTATAGGAATTTTGACAATTTCAAGGGCCATAATTCAGTCATGCATGGGGCGGATCTGGCTTGTTTTCAAAAGGAATCAAGCTCTCATGGATATCTAACTACTGTATAAGTTTGGTTGAGATACAATAAAAATTAAAGACTGTATCGTGTTAACAAGCTCTATTATAGCAATTTTGACAATTTCAAGGGCCATAATCCAGTCATGCATGGGCGGACCTGGCTGGTTTTTGAAAGGAACCGAGCTCTCATGGATATCTAACTACTGTATAAGTTTGGTTGAGATACAATTAAAGGTGAAGACTGTATCGTGTTAAAAAGAAATTGTTTACGGACGCACGCACACACGACGGACGAATCGCCACGACATAAGCCCTTCTGGCCTTTGGCCAGTAGAGCTAAAAACTAATCTATCAGAATTTTATTGCGTTAAATGAATAAAGTTCAATTTCACTTGTTGTTAATTGCTGTTGTTGCCTGTATTCATGAATTTGTTTTAAACTACTAGTTTATTGCAAACAAACACATTTTTGTTTTATTAGTTAACCTTTTATTACTTCTTAAATTTAAAATTTTAGTTTAACCTCTATTTTCAGCGTGAGATTTATTCTTCAGCTGTATCCCTCCCTGTACAACAGAAAGCTTCACACTGATCTGAAGGGTTTGAAAGACTTACAAGAACAAGCCCTAGACATTTTAGTGGCAGGAAAAGACTGCATATGTTCCATTCCTACAGGATATGGGAAGTCATTAATCTATGAACTCCTGCCATTTATTGACCATAGCTGTCTAGTCATTGTTATTGCCCCATTAAATGCTATTATCAAGCAACAAACACAAAAACTTGGTGACATGGCAATGTGTTTAGCATCAGAAAGTGAGTTGGAAAAGATTAAAAATGGTAAAATAAATTACATTTTCAGTCACCCAGAAGAAATCTTAGGTAACAGAATACTGTATGATGTGCTCAATTGTATAAACAAAAGGAACATCTTTTTAGTGATTGATGAGGCTCATTGTATTCTTGAGTGGGGGGATGAATTTAGGCCCCAGTATAAAAATATAGCACATTTAAGAGCAATCTTTAAATGCCAGATACTAGCTCTTTCAGCAACTGTCACAGAATCTGGACAAAAGCAGATAATGAAAAATTTACTGATGAGCAATTGTGAGGTAGTATGTGCAAGTCCCGCAAAGGACAACATTGAACTGATTGTCAAAAAACGACCCAGTCCAAATACAAAAGGAAATACTGCTTCAACTCCATATGATTTTATTTTTCATCAAGTTTTAACAGACCTGAAATGTCAACTAAACATGTTTCCCATTACTGTCATTTATTGTACATCAATGCAGTGGATTGGGTATGGATATGAGATGGCAAGACGGATCCTGTTAGATGAATTTTATGCAGGTGAGAAGACGCCACATAATGCAAGAGTTGTCATGTTCCATTCGTTTATGGAGAAAGGTACCGGAAAGGCAAGTTTAATCCATTTTTACTATAACTTAGCCTCTCACTGTTGTGGGTTCAAGTCCCATTTTGGTCTTCTAAGTCTGTTTCAGTCTCATACATAGAAAATGCTGATTCTCAAAATGTGCAATATGCCCTCTTTTGTTTAAAAAAAAATCTAGATGTGATCTACTGTGACCATTATAATTTGGGTATTTTTTGTCCTAAGATTAAAATTAATACCAATATGATTCCTACCTTCCATCTGAGTAACGATGGGTTAGCCAAATTCAACTAATAATATATTGTTCACTGAAACCACCAATATAATTACAGTCAAACCTGTGTTTACGGTCACCTGTATTAAGCAGTCACCTCCATTAAGCAGCCAGTTATTGTGTTAATTTAATGACAGTTTACTATATATTTAACCTGTTTTAGACAGCCACCTGTCTTAAACAGCCAGTTTTACTCCTTCCTAAGTGAGGGTGCTAAGACAGATTTGGTTGTATACAAAGATGTAAGATCTGGATAAACCCTTCCTATTTTAGCTAAGAGACATGATCCTTGAAAGTCTACAAAAGCCGGAAAAAGACTGTTGTATCCGTTTGATTATTTCATCAGTTGCACTTGGAATGGGGGCAGACTTAAAGCATGTTAAATGTGTGATACATGCAGGCCCACCTACTACACTGGAAAGTAAGTTATACAAAGTCATGTTTTAAATTTCATAATTCTGCTATAATAAGCATTCATTATTGGTTGATGATTTACATTTTTAGCTCGACTATTCAAAGAATATGAGAGCTATACTACCACCCTGGCGTCCGTGTCACACCTTTGTTAAAATTTTATGTGCAACCAAGTCCATATCTCTGTATTTACTTGATGCATTGCATTGAAACTTTCTACAACCCTACACCACTATCCCACCTATGTAGATTATTAAGTTAGATAACTCTATCCTGATTTGATGCAAGTTATGGCCCTTTTTTTACTTAAAAATCCTGGTTAAGATTTTGCATGCAACTAAATTAAGAGTCCATATCTCAGTATTAACTTGATTCATTGCATTGAAACTTTCTAAAGCCCTACCCAACTATCACAACTATGTTGATTATCAAGTTAGATAACTCTATTTTGCTTTTTATGCAATTTATGGCCCTTTTTGTACTTAGAAAGTCTGGTTAAAGTTGTACATGCAACTAAATTAAGAGTCCTTATATCAGTGTTTTCTTAATGCATTGCATTGGAACTTTATACAGCCCTACCACTATCCCACCTATGTGGATTATCAAGTAAGATAACTCTATCCTGCATTTTATGCAAGTTATGGGCTTTTTTGGACTTATAAATTCTGGATAAAGTTTTGCATGCAACTACATTAAGAGACCATATCTTAGTAACTACTTAATGCATTGCATTGAAACTTTATACAGCTCTACCACTATCACACCTATGTGGATTATCAAGTTAGATAACTCTATCCTGCATTTTATGCAAGTTATGGCCCTTTTCGGGCTTAATAATTCTGGTTAAAGTTTTGCATTCAACTACATTAAGAGACCTTATCTTAGTAACTACTTAATGCATTGCATTGAAACTTTATACAGCCCTTCCCAACCATCACACCTATGTAAACAATCCAAGTATGATAACTATATCCAGCTTTAAATACAAGTTATGGCCCTTTTTGGACTCCATATACCAGTAACTCAAAAATCGGTGGAATATTTCAGCGCTGTCTATCTGATTTACTAACATATTTCACCTTTTTTTTGTATGGTTAGATCATGATATAAAGTTAACTTTAAAATATTATTTCATTACATATAATTTTATACTATCTTTTACCTGCCACATATTAGCAGCAGCTCTTAGAGGAATGTAGTATATGACTCATAAGGAAATTTGTGTTCACATGATATAGATGAATCCATTTGAGGGCTTAACATGAGACTTATATCTACATTGTACTTCTATTTCTATATGCACTTAGAACAGTTTCACAGTCAGACCTCCATTTATTGCCTATTTAGCAAGTGTGATGATTGCTTCATGCAACCAAAATTGATATGTTATGCCTTGCTTTTACACCATTTATGCACAAGTATATAAGTCTTAAAAAAATGTAAAACATGAAGATAGATCTAAATGTTCTGGGTCACATATTTATTCTTCAAGGAAGGTTAAGCAATCTTAAATGTAATTTGATATAAATGATATGTTTAATGATCTTTACAGCCTACGTTCAAGAGATAGGGCGATCAGGGAGAGCTAGTGCCAGTGCTCAAGCCACTCTCTTCTACAACAGTTGTGACCTAGCAATGAAACATATTCGTAAAGAGATGAAAGACTACAGCAGAGATGAAAAGTGTAAACGAGAACTCATTAATGATTACTTTAGTTTTAAAGGGGCTCAAAAACTTTCTATTTGCTGTAATACATGTCAGCCAGAATTTGGACTGGAATGGGACTTTGAAACTCTTTCACTTGCAAAAACACAATGAACTAAATCTGTCCAAGGACTATGTTTACAGAAGTTTGTCAAGACTTATTGTCCTTTTCTAAAATTTGTTAATTTGACTATTTCTCATATTGTTCAGTCAAGGCGGAGTAGTGGGGGCATTAATCACCTACAGTGATTACTTCAGTTAAAAGAAAAATGTGACAGAACACAACTGTATATTCAACAGATCTGAAGTGCTTGAATTCTAGAATATATAATTACAGCTTTAAAGCTCAAAGTAGAACTTTTGCTTATAAATTTCTATCCACTTTATAAAATATACCATGCAGAGTTTTGAAATTGGAGTTTTGGACTTCTTCTTAAAAGACTCGGTTTGTCGGCCAGGGATTTCTAAAAAGGGCCTTATAATTCTAAGATCTGAAATAATTTTCTTTTCGTCCTCTGTTGACGAGAGTCTTTTGTGTTTTTGTGAACGACATATCAAACCAGTTCCTTTATCACAGTTTTTTGATACCTCATCCATTCCATAGAATGCACTACTACGTTTGGCCAGAGATTTGTCAGTTGCATTGGAGCACATTGAGCGTAGATGACCTTTGGTAACTCTTACCAAGTGTTCCATTTGTAAGTCTGCTGGGATAATAGTCTTTCCTGTGTTTACAAATAAACCATAAACAACTTCAGTGGCTGCTCTTTCACTAAGAAGAGCCAATTGCTGGCTTAAAAACCTAAGAATTTCTAATGAATATTTAGACCTGTTATTATGACCTTTCAGTACCAGCATCAGATATTTCAAGAGGGTAAGCAGTCTGCTACGATTTGGTGCCTTAACAATGTCGCACAGTTCTAAATATATCAAACCTAATTCTACCAAAACATTCCCATAACAGTTTACAACATCTGTATTAGTAGACTGATCTAAATTACCACGTATGACATTCTTACTGGACGCGGTAACCTTAGTTATCATTGGTGATACCTGGTCTAACAACCATACCCGTAACTTATCAGAAGTCATAGTCTGATGGTCGGGTATGTTATCTGGTACTGTATCAGTATCAGGAAGACAAAAATGTTCACATGCTGCTTCTACTATATAAGCTTTAATAACTGAAACAGCTAGATCCCTACAGCTGTCATAGTGGTTTTTTACATCATTCCCATCTGCATCTTTTCGCAGCAATCTTAACTTTTGACTGTGTAATGTGAAGATGTCAGTATTTTTGGTATCATACAATATTTGGTAGAAAGTTTGCAATACAGTCATCTGGAGATGAAACAGTTCAAATGTTATTGGACCTAAATTCTGCAAACGCTCTGTCCCCGTCAGAGCTGCTGCTCTTAGCTTTCTAGCACCAGAAAATCTCTCGTGTGTCAGTTGATCACCACCTATGTGAACCTTATGTAGGGGCTGGTCAGCAGCTTCATAGGTAGACTCACAAAGTTCTTGGTATGAGTCTAAGATGTCGACTACCTCGGCTATCTTTTGCTCATTTTTATGCAAAATAGAGAGGGGGATTACATTATTTTTTTCACTTAAACCCACCAATGTGTCATCAGTTAAATCATTTACAGCAGTTTTTGCAAACTTTAGCCACGGAAAAAACTCGACCATTACTCTTGAAGCTAGTACTGAGAAAGAATAGTTAATACTATCCCATTCTTGTTCGTCCGGGATGAATCTGCCTGTCGGTAGCTGCCGTAAATCCAACTGTGGCTCTGTGTCAGGTAGCTCAGGGAATGAAACATTCTGTACAATAGCAGCTGAGCCAAACCAGTGCTGCATATGTCCTGTTTTTCCTGTACTTTTTCTTTCTTGGGCTACCCCAACATAGAAGTTGATATTATCGCCTACAATTCTGAACTTCTTTCCCTTTTTTATAGTGTTAATTAGATCAATGTTAAAACTTCCTGATATAGTGGACATTGTATCTAACATACCTTGGTGGCGCAATGAAACTCCAAGAGGCTGCAATCTATCATAAACCTGTAAAAAAAGTTTATAAATATCTTTTACAAGTTCGACCCATTTATTAATTTGTATCATATGTGAATAGATAAAGTCTTTACATTCAATGCAGTTTGATTAGTAGCCCCTCTCTTGGCTTATTATTTAGATCAGTATTAACTGATTAAAAATGATGTCAACTTAATGAGTAAATATTGAAAAACATATTGTTATTAGTATCTTTTTCCAATATATTTCAATTTGGCTTTAACAAATTTATACTAAAAAGAAACATTTTCATTATTTTAAACAAAATCAGATATATATCATATATGTTAAAAGAAGTTAATAATATATTTTGAATACTGAAACAAAATCTTGCAATTTACACTAGTCCTTTTAGTTAGCCAAAAGAAAAAAAGAAAAATATTTGAATATCTGGTGTCACTGCCATAAAAAACAGGATCTGTAGGTAGGTTTTTTATTGTGTGAAAAGATATATTATCATGTTCAGGGAGTATTTGCTATACATATGAATAATTAGTATTAACTTTAATCTTTTAAAGTATTACTAAATCATGTTTAATTATTCTTTTGCCATATCATCCTTGATTATTTGATTAAATTTTATTAAAAACAAATCATATTTTCTTTTTGACACTGTTTTTGCAGATGGTTTTGGTTACGATTAATGGTCAAAAGTTGCGGTCAGTCATGCCACCAGAAAAACAACTACATTTTCTTTAGCCTTAAGTCAATCCTGGGCTAAACCAGTGTATGCACCGATGATGGGTTCAAACCCACTGCGTTTTTTATCTTTGGTAATATACTTCGAAACATGTGAAAATGGCAACTTCCGAAATAACAGGAAATATCAAATAGACTTCATTGCAGGTATTCTCACACACCCAATTAGAAACTCTTTTGGCAAATGGTATTCTATGCCCACATTTGCCAAAAAGATATTTGAAAGCGGGTATTGCAAGTTATATCAACTTCCATTTTCTCCATATGAAATCCATCTATCAAAACAATAACATTGAACACATGAACCGGAGAACTTCGAAATCTGAAATAAAGAACAATTGCATATTTAACACCCCCTTCCTCACTGGCTAAATGGATTTTCTCTGCGGTCAATATTTGTATACATTTAGTATTTCAGTGTTCAATACCAAGAGAATTCTATTCATTAAGCATCGCCAAATCCTATTCCATCTTTTTACTTGAAATAATTCATATAACTAGTTTATATCTTATGTGGTGTGTCCTCCGTGGCCGAGAAGGTAAAGTTGCTGACTTAACTTCACTCAGACTCGCAGCGCCATGGGTTCTAATCTCGACAGGGTCACTCAGACTGGCTTGTGGAAGTTTGGTGATTCTCTGAAAAAATTGAACCTAAAAGAAATCCTAAATAAACAATAATCTGAACAGTAACTTTCAACAAAAGAAATTTTTTATAAGTGTCTGCCATGCCAGAAATCACTACTGACCAGTAACACCCAATATTCTAATGCACTCTTACATTTCAAACTATGCCATCCATAAAATGTCAAAATAGCATTGCCCAGCTTGCCAATTTAGGTATTTAAGTGTAATTATTTAGGCATCCACTGTAGTTATGAGTACTGTCTTTGTTAAACAATGTGTATTTAAACTTTTAATTTTTAGCGCCAAGGATTCATTCCTTTACAAATGTATGAAAATATTAAGAACTGAAGGCAATGACTTATTTGTGTAAATTTAAAGACATTACTGGTAAAGTTCAAATTAAAGATTATGTACAACTGACTACTAGTATATTTTGAAAAAACAACAACAGACAAATAACTAAACATTGCACTAATAAAACAGATAAAAAAATGATATTCAAAGACAGTAAACTAACCTTCTGATGTGTCTGTTCACTGGCAAGAGTAACTGAAACAATCTTCTGAACTGCAGACAGGGCTTGAAATCTCTGTTTCATGAGCATTCCAAAGATTGTTCCTAGTACTGGAACCAGTGATTCAGTTGCTTTGGTGTTGCCTACCTTCCCTGTTGGCAGTGCAACAGCAAGCAACACTTCCGCAAGGAAACTTTGCTTTCCAATAAGCTCCATTACAATGTCATTCCACTTAAATGCAACCATATCGTTATAGTTTTTGCAGTAGAGAGCACTGCCTTTATTGGCTGAATCTCGTGCATCCATTTCAGTGTCATTTATTATGAGAGTCTGGATTTCATCGGCAAGGGATGTTGACATGATGGCCTTTGCTACCTCACGTGATGTACCAGTACCTTCAAAATATAGATAAACAAGCAAATTCATGAAATTTTTATCCCCCGCTTGCAGGAAATATTGTAGGAAAATGTTGAGGTTAGGTTTAAACATGTCAGTAGACTTTTTATTGAACATGTATTAACGGTTCACATTTGTGGCAGTTATTGCACGGAAACAGCAACAAACGACATTTTTTGATAATTAAGGGGCCATAACTCCACCGAATAAAGTCCGCTGAGTGTGACAGACAGACGGACAAACCGAAATTAATAACCCCCCTTTTTTTCTTCGAAAAAGCGGGGGATAAAAATTATAGATGAAACAACAACATACACATCTACAATGGGAATACTGAAAAGAAACTGATTAAATTAGATTTTTATTAATAATATAGCACCATTACACATAACTGAGTTAAACAAGAGTTGTCAGAGGACAATATATCTGAGAAAAGTCCTTGCACGCAAAGGTTTGACAAAAATTATAATCCAAAAAGGGCACAATTCAGTCAAAATTCATTCCAGAGTTATGGGACTTGGCATACAAGGTTATCTAATGACCCTGAATAAGTGTGTGAAGTTTCAAGCAACAGCATACACAGTGTCTGAGAAAAGGCTTTGCACGCAAAGGTTTGACCAAAATTCTAAGTAAAAAAATCAGTTTCCATTCAAATTCATTATCTACAAAAACTTACGAAATGAATCTATAAGGTATGCCTGCTCTGTATTTGTTAAGGATTGGTATTGTCTCAAGCGCTTGACTGCAACCTTGTGTACTTCCTTTGCTGCACTACTTGCACTTTCCTGCAAAACAAATGATTGCATATAACAAATAATGTTTTTGATGTGGTGTAGTTTACCATCGCTGTTACGGTATTTCAGTCATATAGCAACATCCAGCTAATTACAGGTGTAGGAAGACCCGGTATCCACAGAGGCACCCAGGTAGAACCAGCAACCTACCGCAAGCCAGCTGGAAAGCTTCCTCAAATGAAAAATCCAAACCCTGCTGGGACTCAAGCTCACAGTGGTAAGGGACTAAGTAGTAGTCAGTCTGTGACTATAACCACTCGGTCATGGAGATCCCAGATAGCAAAGAATAGCCAACAAACTTATTGTAATGATTATTTATCATTTACAAATTTCATAATTGTTTATCTGGCATTTGCTACTATTTTCCTGGTATTTTATCAGCTACTGATAGTATTTGCATAAAAAAAAAACCGAAAAATAACAAGCAACCATGAAGGAATTCATGAAAACTGTAAAAATACCTTGAGTTCCTTTTTTGGCTCTATGAATACCCAATCTCCAGGTTTACGACCATCATCCCTGAAAGAGTAAACAGGATGACCATTTAATTTGAGATAAAAGCAGTTAACAGCAAACAGTTTATTGTCGCTGCATCAGTATTTCAGTCAGCTAATTGCACAGAGGCACTCGGGTAGAACCAGCGACCTACGGAAAATGAGCTGGAAGGCTTCCTCACATGAAAAATCCAAGTGACCCTGTTGGGATTTGAATCCACAGTGGTGAGGGGATGAGTGATGTTAAGTCGGTGACTTTACCTGCCTACCCTGTTTGTCTAAAACTCAATATATCATTATAAATGGTATTTAAATTGATGTTGCTAAATATTGAAATAATAGCCTACCATGCACTGTTCACAGGGAGTGATAATGTGGTCTGTGTACCAATGTCTACTGTAGAGGGTAACAAACTAAAACCTGCCTCTTTCACCTCCCCATAGTCTAAAGTCGTTGATAAGATTCGACTACCTGGGCTTAAGAACAGTCTCATTGCCAAACCTTTGCAGGCATATCCTGTAAAAAAAATACATTATACAAATAAAAAAATATTGGTAAATACTATTACATGTTACATAAACAAGATGATGGCCCTGGATAGCTCACCTGAGTATTAACAAGATATTCTTTAAATTTGACCTAGTAACCTAGTTCTTGACCGGACATTACCCAGTTTCAGACATGGCCTAGATATTACTAAGACAAAAATTCTGCCAAAGTTTTCAACATGCTCAAGCTAAAAATACAGCTTCCAGAATGTTAACAAGATTTTACTTAAATTTGACCTAGTGACCTAGTTTTTGACCCCACATGAACCAGTTTCGAACTTGTCCAAGATTTTATGGAGATGAATGTTCTGATAAACTTTCATGTGATCGGATGCAAAATGTAGTCTGTAGAATGTTAACAAGGGCAAATTTTGACGACGCACGACGGAGGGATACCGGACAAAATGTGATCCCATAGCTAACCTTGCACATCGTGCATAGGTGAGCTAAAAAAAAACCACAAACATTGCATAAGAAAAAAAGAAAAATATTTCTTGAATTTATTTTTATCAATAATAACCATCAGCTAGATTTAAACAGTGGTCAGAACATCCAACTTTGGAAAGGCAGGTTTTGACTTTGATCCCCAGCAACACATTCCAAAAAATAACAAGAGACCCATGAGGGCCTATGCTCTACTGGTATGGTTCTTTGGTCATTTTCAATCCAGAGCAAGTATGTATGGTGATTGCTGAACACGGTGTACAATAGTCAATAACATACAAACATTGCTGAACACGGCGTACAATACCATACAATATTGCTGAACACTTTGGTCATTTTCAATCCAGAGCATGTATGTATGGTGAAGATCTGATAGTAAATGGAGGCTCTATTGTGTTCACAAGCTGTATTATAGCAATTTTGACAATTTCAAGGGCCATAATCCAGTCTTGCATTGGCGGATCTGGCTGGTTTGCGAAATGAACTGAGCTCTCATCAATATTCAACTACTACCTAAGTTTGGTGAAGATCGGATAGTAAATCGATGCTCTATTGTGTTCATCACAAGCTGTATTATAGCAATTTTGACAATTTCAAGGGTCATAATCCAGTCATGAAGGGCACATCAGGCTGGTTTTCAAAAGAAACCAAGCTCTCATCAATATATAACTACTATCTAAGTTTGGTGAAGATCATATAGTAAATGGAGCCTATATTGTGTTCACAAGTTCTATTACAGCAATTTTGACAATTCCATGGGCCATAATCCAGTCTTGCATGGGCGGATCTGGCTCGAAAGGAACCGAGCTCTCATCAATATTTAACTACCATCTAAGTTTGGTGAAGATTGAATAGTAAATGGAGGATCTATTGTGTTCACAAGCTGTATTATAGCAATTTTAACAATTTCAAGCTCTCATGGATATCTAACTACTGTATAAGTTTGATTGAGATACAATCAAAACTGAAGACTGTATCGCGTTCACAAGCAATTGTTTATGGACGGACGCACGGACGACGGACACCACACCACGGCATAAGCTCTTAGACTGGCCTTTGGCCAGTAGAGCTACAAATGAGACATGCTTGATTCAAAGCACATAATGACTGGTTGGGTGGTGTCAGGATAGTGTGACTGGATGTGGTATTATGCCAATAGTCTTCAGCATGACTGCAGTGAGGCAGTATTATATCTATTTCATATCAACACACTATCTCAAAACAACTGATAAACAACTTTAAATTTATTTCATTAATGATAGTAAAATGTTACAATTGTTGTACTAATTACATAGTCATCAGAATGCAGCAGTTATTTCACAATAACATAGATAACATTTTGTAAAAATACTAATTTATCTTAATCCCATTTTTTTTATTTACTATCTGTTGACTAAAACATAAGAAAATGATTACCATTCCTACAATGTTCTGGAAAGTGAAGATTCAGTGCCTCCGCACACTTCTGCCAGTACAGATGCACTGTTTCCTCAGTCCTAGGTGTACTGTTGACATACCTCTCAAAAAACTCCTTTTCTTCTGATGTCCATCGTATTTGTCGTTTTCCTTCCTGTGTATGATTAAGAATATCTATAACGATTGAGAGCCATATTTACTTGTATCTGAGCCACTCCAGGAATGGTGGATGACTCAAAATACAATGATATTATTTGGTGAAACAGATTATTGATGTTGAAATGATAAGACTATCGTATAATTCAAATGTAATGGAGCAACTTAATTTCATGTAAAATTTTAGTGAGATATGATAATTATAAATGAATAGTTTACCTTACAATATATATACAATGTTAAGAGAAAACATGCAAGTGGTTTTAAAAGTTTACACTCACTGTTAAGACTCCAACTTTTGCAGGCTGTTTTGGAGTTGCCCCTGTCGGCGTACTTGCATCCCGCTTACGTTTTTCTGTTTTTGATTTTGTTGGAGTCTTACTTGTAGAGCTACTATACATGTGGTCTAAAAGGAAAAGACTTGGACTTCTTTCTCTCTCATTACTTTTTATCTTTGTCTTCGAATATACATGATCTATGGCCACCTGTTAAGAAGAATGGCAATCATCAATATCAAAATACATAAATTATTCAGAATACATTTTTTGTATATTATTGTAGTAGTCTATGCCAACCCCTACTGAGGACGGATGCTGGATGTTTCGGTAAATAACAAGTTCGGTAAATTGGTAATATAGAGTAAACCCATTGGATGTTTCGGTAAAAAGGACTTTATATAGTAGTATAATAGTATACCTACACATTCAACATAGGTGTGAACAAACAATCAATTAACTGTTTATTTAGATAATATTAGATGATATTGTAGATAGTTAAAAACATAAGGAAAAAAAATGTATGATTTTAACACATATTTTCTATTCTTTTATTCCAGGTATGTTTGCAGATGATTAATACTATGTTTATAGCGAGTATATCAGCTTTGTTAAAAATGAGTATAAAAAAACTTGCAGATAAGACTCAACAGTCTTTCTGAACTTACAATCCTTACAATCATGTCAGGCATAATCCTTGTATACAGTGTAATGTCAACGTTGTAGGAAGATCACATGCCGTCGCATGCGACGGATGTGGAAGGTGGAATCACAGAAAGTGTGGTACAGGTAAGTTATTTTAATAGAGAATCTACAGAAAAATACAAGCAGAAGGGCTCCATACAGCTTACATCCAAAAGGGGGACAAATATCAGTTTCTCAGGAAACTGATGTGTCTTCCTTATCTACCCGTAGAAGATCGTCGCCGAAGAAGTCGGGGGTCCAGTAATCAACGTAGTACAGTACATGGAGCGTACCTGGTTACTTGGGTCTGTCTGGCAGCCTAATAACTAGTGTGTGTTTCATGAGGTAGTCAGAACGAACAACGATCTAGAAGGTCAGCACATTCATCTATTATAAATTTGTAAAATGTATTTCTTAATAAGAATTCTTTATATATTTAATACCTTCTTCGCGTGTGTACTGTTTAATTAATATTTAATAATTGTTAATTTCAGGCTGGCACAGGCGCTTAAATGCTAGATCTGGCAACCCCCCCCAATTTGGGGTTGTACAAGCTTGCGTTATTGTTGAGAGAAGAAGCCTAAACCGTCGACCTTCAGATTCGTCTAGTGTCTAAAAACCTTCTTTCGAAGATCAGACGCCGAAAGTACAAGAACCTCCATGGAAAGCTCATCGATGCCTGGGACAGATACGAAGAAGAAGAGATTACGACAACAGCCTACAGAGATCAGTAAGCAACATTGCTGGTCTTGGTCCAACAAATGGTGAAAATAACATTGCAAATTATGATGAATAGTAATGTTCATTAGGCTAAAAAAAAATATGTGTGGTTCAGGTAACCCTACCTTCCCTAATTTTTGGGGCCGACCCTAGAACTTTTTATCGATTTTGGGAACTAAAATAATTGAGTACGAAACTAAAACGCTTGGAAAGCGTTTATCGATCGTAATAGAACAAACATTGCGGCGGCCAGTATTGGCCCTGACGGTAGAAAACGCATCCATGGCCCTTCAAAACGAATTATGAAGGCAGTCATCAACTCATCTACCGTCGGGGAAGTTTTTTCAAGAATTATTGCATATATTGATGAGATGTCTTGAATGTGCATATATAGCACACATTTGTAATCACTTACGTCTGTAACAACTTGCAACCACTTTCGTCTGTAACAACTTGCAACAGACAACTTGCTTCTGAAGAAAAAAAAAAAGCCTACCTACCTACCCTTTTTCTTTGACCAATGTTACCTGAACCACACATATTTTTTTTTTAGCCTTATCAAATTGTATTGTATGTAAATTGATTTTATGATATGTATGCATTTCATTGTATGTATTTGTTCAGCTTCCTTAAAATCGTATTGTACATATTAAAAATGTGGTACCAATTTTAAAAAAAATTGTATAAGTAATAATATGTAGTTTATTTCAGGTTATAATTTGCTTTTCTAACTATTCGTTAAAATCGTATTGTACATGTATATTAAAAGTTTGGTACAAATAAAAAACAAATCGTATAAGTAATAATATGTAGTTTATTTCAGGTTATGAATTAGTTTTTTCTAACTATTCGTTAAAATTGTATTGTACATGTACATTAAATGTTTAGTACAAATAAAAAAAAAATTGTATAAGTAATAATATGTAGTTTATTTCAGGTTATGAATTTGTTTGTGTATTATACTCCTTTGATGTAAATAATATTTATTTTTATTTTTTGATAAAACCACCTTATCATACATACGTGTGTTAACCCTTTCCCTCATATGACAATCATGCAGCAGACGACTTTGAACATATTTTGTCAAAACATAGAAAATCTCTTAAATTGAATGGATAACCTATGACTAAAAGTGGAAAACATTGTGGCAAAAGGAGAAATTGCATGTTTTGTGCAATTTCTTCTTTTGTCACTATGTTTTCAAAAAGCTGTCTGCTGCAGAGGCGTCAGAAAGCGTTTATATGAGGGAAAGGGTTAAATGTTGTTTTTTCTACACCGTTTTAAAAATTCTTCGATGTCAACCCCAATTAAATAATTGAATGATTGTTTGTTCACACCTATGTTGAATGGGTAGGTATACTATTATAATACTATATAAAGTCCTTTTTACCGAAACATCCAATGGGTTTACTCTATATTACCAATTTACCGAACTTGTTATTATATTTTCTGTATTTTGTTATTTGTACTGCTTGTACATAAAATATTTGTATTGTATTGTATTGTATTTACCGAAACATCCAGCATCCGGTAATCCTGGGGACCTAGTTAGGTAGTCCAGGTTTCTGTACAAGGAATGCGTATTAGGGTTCCGTATTTGAGTCCCAGTTTGGCTGCACATTTTTCTCAAATGGTTACATCAATGATTACAATTACAATTAAAAATTAATCAACTGTTCTAGTAAAAAAAAAAAATACGAATAAATTTAAATTCGTCTAAAAATGTCCTGTTCTATATCATCTAAGTATTACACGATACTATATTACAACAACTACTTATAACAATATTAACATACTTAACCGTATACATGACAGACAACTTGTTATTTGGATATCCGAAATCACTATGGGAAACCACAACGTCCGAAACATGTCTACTTATCTCATCATACACATCCTGACATTTAACATTCCATGTAAATGATCATACGTAAGTGACGTGTCTTTTTAAATACAACAACTGAAAGTCATCATCTGATGTAATTTCATGAGTGTAATCCAAACGGAACCCAGAATCCCAATTACCTTCTTTAGCTCAATAGAGGAAATGGACGCCGCCATTATTGTTCTTTGCCTGACCCTTTACATAGTAACAAGGGGAAGGAACTCCAGACTATAGACTTCTACGCCCGAACCTAAATGTTGACTGTATCGTAGCCAAAGAAGGACGTGACGTCATTTCCGTAACACTTCATCTTGGCGTAACGTCAATGGAGCGACGTCGTTTCCCGCAAAAAAGTGGTATCAACATGAAATACCCCAAATTCCTATACATGAGCTATTTATCAAACATTGTGGCAAAAGGATTTCTCATAAGGAGCAATTGTTCTTTTAGCGACAATCTTTCCCTAAATCGTCTGTTGCAAAGGCCTTAGAAACCGTCTCTAATAGGGAAAGGGTTTAGCAGAAATGTGACCCCTTACATCATTTGTTTCAGTCATATTGACTGGTTGAAAAAGGCAGTCGCCAGGTGGCATCAGCAAAGGGCTGATCTTTTTGCTTCTTTACCATAATGCAGGTGATCGATTAAGGATCATCTTGGCCATCATGTTTTAACCTCGTTCATTATAAATGTATTCCTTGATTTTCTGAAAGTCTTTACTTTATTATTTTCTGTTCGTAATAATAGACGACAGCAATACGAATTCCAAATATTTTTTGATAATGCACGAAACATGACATTAACATTATTATTGTCTAGTCAATTACTTATAAATCCTTTTTTATGGCCAAAGTATGCTCTTTAATTTTTGTTTATAATTATCTTGCGTTTTTTCGTAAATAGGTAGCACCTATCAATCAATGTGCATCATGATTGTGTAATTAGAAAATACTCCCAAGTTATTAAAAGAAGGTTAGTATAGTTTAACCTTACTAAGTTTCTTTGAGTGTAAAGCAAGTATAACCCCTTATGTTAATCCGGCTATATTGCTTGCTTCCAGGATACTAAACCAATACTCGTACTGTGCCTGCGGGGAGGTCCCGGATTATAGTATTTGGCTCAATTAGGTGCAGCAACTGTTCTTGCATTTTGAATGTGGTATTATGGTTAAGGAGGAGAATTTATTTGGATGATGTTTGGCAGTAAGTGATTAAAATAACTCCGCATCTGCACTCCATGCTCAGGCGAACAAATAAACAAACGGGCCAATATTTTCCAAAATGGATC
Organism: Serripes groenlandicus; assembly: GCA_031761405.1. Lineage (NCBI taxonomy): Eukaryota > Metazoa > Mollusca > Bivalvia > Cardiida > Cardiidae > Serripes > Serripes groenlandicus. The sequence continues at coordinate 246,428 of JASEVX010000198.1, forward strand.
ACATAAGTGATAGTATAGTAGCAAATGTGCAACTTCTAATACCGAGAAAAATTGGACCAAGAGTTGGAATAAAACTGCAAGGAATGGCTGCTGGATATGAAACAGCTTACCAGTAAAGGACATTTGTAATAAGGCATTACATTGTTCAACGATTTGAAATACGACTAAATAAGAAACATCCCTATGAAATTTGGTTGATATCGGTCCAATGGTTAAGGCTAAATTGGCGCCTAATTATCTTGAAATCGACAAGAAAAGTTTTAAGAATGGACATATCCCAGTGAACCATTCTACGTTATCTGAACGTGACGGAGACGTTTCCTGACGTCTCCAGCTAACAAGTGCTGAAGACGTTGCCGTCACCCTTTTTTGTTACATTTATTCGGCGTATCGGTTTAGTTTTCTGAACGTGTTGAGGACTATTAGAAAACCTTTAAAATGCTTTGCCAATACCTGCAATGTACACGTCTTTAGGACGATGGTAAGACGTTTTCTAAGATAAAACGTGCCTAAAACGTTGCCGTCACCCTTTTTTGTTACATTTATTCGACGTATCGGTTTAGTTTTCTGAACGTGTTGAGGACTATTAGAAAACCTTTAAAATGCTTTGCCAATACCTGCAATGTACACGTCTTTAGGACGATGGTAAGATGTTTTCCAAGATAAAACGTGCTTAAAACGTTGCCGTCACCCTTTTTTGTTACATTTATTCGACGTATCGGTTTAGTTTTCTGAACGTGTTGAGGACTATTAGAAAACCTTTAAAATGCTTTGCTAATACCTGCAATGAAGACGTCTTTAGGACGATCGTAAGACGTTTTCCAAGATAAAACGTGCTTGAAACGTTGCCGTCACCCTTTTTTGTTACATTTATTCGGCGTATCGGTTTAGTTTTCTGAACGTGTTGAGGACTATTAGAAAACCTTTAAAATGCTTTGCCAATACCTGCAATGTACACGTCTTTAGGACGATGGTAAGACGTTTTCTAAGATAAAACGTGCCTAAAACGTTGCCGTCACCCTTTTTTGTTACATTTATTCGACGTATCGGTTTAGTTTTCTGAACGTGGACTATTAGAAAACCTTTAAAATGCTTTGCTAATACCTGCAATGAAGACGTCTTTAGGACGATCGTAAGACGTTTTCCAAGATAAAACGTGCTTGAAACGTTGCCGTCACCCTTTTTTTGTTACATTTCTTCGACGTATCGGTTTAGTTTTCTGAACGTGTTGAAGACTGCTAGAAAACCTTTAAAATGCTTTGCCAAGACCTGCAATGTACACGTCTTTATGACGATCGTAAGACGTTTTCCCAGATAACACGTGCTGAAGACGTTGCCGTCACCCACATTTGTTACATTTCGTCGACGTATCGGTTCAGTTTTCTGAACGTGTTGAAGACTGCTAAGAAACCTTTAAATGGCTTTACCAAGACCTGTAATGTACACGTCTTTAGGACGATCGTAAGACGTTTTCCAAGATAACACGTGCTGAAAACGTTGCCGTCACCCAAAAATGTTACATATCGTCGACGTATCGGTTTAGTTTTCTGAACGTGTTGAAGACTGCTAAAAAACCTTTAAATGGCTTTGCCAAGACCTGCAATGTACACGTCTGTAGGACGATCTTAAGACGTTTCCCAGCTAACACGTGCTGAAGACTGCTAGAAAACCTTTCAAAGGCTTTGCCAAGACCTGCAATGTACACGTCTTTAAAAGGTTCTTAAAACGTTTCCCTTATAGTAACGTTTTGCAAACCGCATCAATACGTTTGCAAGACAGAATGAAAAGAAGACAGAAACCCCCTGAAGACGTTTTACAGTAGTGCTTAAAAGGTTTTAATGACAAAGCGAAGACATGTATATATATAATGAACCTTTTATTTTTCTTTAAAATTTCGATATAAAAAAAAAACTATAAACTGAAAACTCAAGTTTCAAACTTGACCTAGATATCACTAAGAAAAAACATTCTGACAAAGTTTCAACATGCTTTTAACCGGATATGACCCAGTTTCGAACATGACCTAGATATCACTAAGACAAACATTCTGGCATAGCTTCAGCATGCATAATCTAAAAATATAGCTTCCAGAGTGTTATCAAGGTTTTCCACAAATTTGACATAGTGACCTAGTTTTTGACCGGACATAACCCAGTTTCGAACTTGACCTAGGTAGATATCACTAAGACAAACATTCTGACAAAGTTTCAACATGCTCAAGCCAAAAATGTGGCTTCCAGAGTGTTAACAAGATTTTCCTTAAATTTGACCAAGTGACCTAGTTTTTGACCGGACATGACCCAGTTTCAGACTTGACCTAGATATCACTAAGAAACATTCTGACAAAGTTTCAACATGCTCCATCCAAAAATATAGCTTCAAGAGTGTTAACAAGATTTTGCTTAAATTTGACCTGGTGACCTAGTTTTTGACCGGACATGACCCAGTTTCAGAGACTTCATGGAGACGAATGTTCTGACAAACTTTCATGGTGATTGGATGCAAAATGTAGGCTGTAGAGTGTTAACAAGGGTAAATGTTGACGACGAACGGACGCCGGACAAAATGTGATCCCAATAGCTCACCTTGCACTTCGTGCATAGGTGAGCTAAAAAGCTTATCAGTAAAGGCCATTTGAATCTCGAAATGTAACAAGAACTTTTGTCATGTTGCACCTTTCCTGATGCCACTTTGCTGCCCTGTTTGTCAACAAAATCACTATCTATAAGATTTAAGCAGATTTTGTAGAGAATACCTCAAAAGAACATTACTGCCAAACTATCTTGGAATCTTACCAATGAATTTATCGATTTTATGGAGGAAAAGGTTTAAAGATTTGAAAGTTTGGGTATTTTTTCATTTTCTGATGCCACAGCATTTCTATAAAGTTCTACACAGAATGTAAGTCTTGAACAAATTTGGAGGACCATCAAAGGAACATCTCTGTTAAGTTACCATGAAATTGGCAGAGTGGAATGGTAGGGCGGTTTTCATTTGTAGGTAGAGGTTCAATTTATCCCTTTTGTGATGACGCATGGTTGCTATGATTTTGTTACCAATCACAACAGATTGAACAAATTCCGTAGAGGATCACTGAAGTAATTTCCTCCTCAAGTTTTTTTTATAATCAGACAAAGATTTTCAAAAAATTGTAATTTCCAAATTTTGTTATTTTATCCCTTTTCTGGTGTCTCCAAAATGCAATGTTTTTCAACAAATAAGTATGGTTTGAACACTCTTTGTAGAGGGTTACCCAAGGAACAATTCAACCAAATTACATTGAAATATGACAAACAGCTTTGGAGAAGCAGATTTTTAAAGTTTGGACATTTTGCCTATTTTCTGATGCCACAGCAACCAAGGTTCTCAATGGTATTAAAATGTTTGATTTTCTTTTAAAGAGGCCTACCAATGAAACATTCCTGTGAAGTTTGGAGGAAATAAGTCTTGAGGTTTAGAAGATGATGTTGAAAAAAAGAAATTTCCAAATTTTGTCATTTTGCCCCTTTTTTGATGCCACTTGACTGCCATGATTTTTAACCAATCAATTTGGCTTGAAATTGGCCCCCCTTTCTGATGCCACAGCAACCAAAGTTTCAATGGAATTAAAAAGGTCAGCTAAGGAACATTTCTAACAAGTGATAGTGAAATCAGACCAGCAGATTTGGAGAAGAAGATTTTCAAAGATTGGACATTTTGCCCCCTTCCTGATGCCGCAGCAACAACAGTTCTCGATGGAATTAAATGTTTTGAACAAATTTGAAAGAGGCCAACCAGAGGAACATTCCTGTGATGTTTTAAGTAAATTATTCATGTAGTTTGGGAGAAGATGATGTTTAAAGCTAAAAGTTAACGCTCCCAGGTGATCTAACAAGGAAAGAATATGAGAATCTAGGCAGAAAAGTATGGAAGGGAATATCCGCCAAAACTCTATGGGTCTTTATGACATTCTTATTTATTAACATTACATGCTCATGTGTCTTGATGACATTCTCATTTAAAAACATTACATGCTCATGTGTCTTGATGACATTCTCATTTATAAACATTACATGCTCAAACTCTATTGGTCTTTATTACATTCTTATTTATAAACATTACATGCTCATGTGTCTTGATGACATTCTCATTTATTAACATTACATGCTCATGTGCCTTCTTTCTTAATATTGTTTGTCTAAGTCATATTATGACACCAGATGGCGCTTTAAATTGAATTCTTATTCCAGGGAGATAACCGCATATGAACGGAAAATATCCCACATTTAATGAAGGATCCCTAAGTGTCACTACTCTTCAAAATATAGGTAACCGGTGTTTAGGTAGCATTCTATCACAAACGAGTTTATATTAATAATTGCGAAATGTATATATATTAAGAGTGATTCATTATAGCTGGGAGTTCAATAAGAATTTAATTTAAAGCGCCATATGGTGTCATAATATGACTTAGACGAACAATATTAAGAAAGAAGTTGATTGATTGGGGTTTTACGCCATTTTTAACAATTTCTCAGTCATATCACGGCGGCCAGTTCACCTACTCATATGTTTCCTGGTTTTCTCACACCAGTACAACACACAACATTCTTTCCAAGCAACTGGCTGCTTTTCCACAAAGACTAAGCCCATTGGTGAAAGACAAATGACGCATGTCGCATTGACTTTTGTCAAATGTCAGAAAGAATGTTGGCCGAGCCGGGATTCGAACTCACGACCCCTGGATTGACAGCCCTCGTCGATACCGACTGAGCTAATGGGGCTCGGCTAAGAAAGAAGACACATGAGCATGTAATAAAATAAGAATGTAATAAAGACCCATAGAGTTTGAGCATGTAATGTTTATAAATGAGAATGTCATCAAGACACATGAGCATGTAATGTTTATAAATAAGAATGTCATAAAGACCCATAGCATTTTGGGGGATATTCCCTTCCATAGAAAATTGCCATTTTTCAATTGGATTGAAATCGTGTAGGAAATGGAGCATTATGTTATGACCAAGTTCTTTTTCCTACAAATATTTCAATAATCATCAGTAAAACAGTTTCTGTGGAGGACAGGGTAAAGTTGTAATCACTCGTTTATTTCTTCATTGTCACTGGATGAGGATGAAGTTTCATCGAGTTCGAATTGTTCAATTTTTGGAGTGCCAAATGAAGACGCCAGTTTGATCTTTTTGGCTTTATAAGCTGCACCACCCTTTAGCCCGCTTGACCGCTTCAGTACATCACTGGCCCTTGACCTTAGACTGCATTCAGTTTCCTGTGGCGTTTTCCTTCGCAATACACCTGTTATGAAAATAAGGAAATTATAATTAAAATGACAGGCATCCTTCGAGAATCGATGCTTACACAGATCAGCCTCCGCGTTGTCAATGTCTGATCAGGGTCTAAACTGTTTGAGATAGTATTGGATGAAATTATCTTTACCAGCGTTAAATATTGTAAACCCTGATCAGGCGTCGCGTTCACAACGTGGTCGCTGGGCTTGGTCTACATAATTTGCAAAGCCTGAAGATCGCAAGCCAACTAATACAATTATCAGAAAGTTTAACGTTAAAGTTATTTTAAGGCTTAAATCCCATAAACAAGAGGGCCATAATGGCCCTGGATCGCTCACCTGATTTTCGATTTTTTTTTCTTCACTTTAGCAATATAAGCCCCGGCCCCCTGGTGGTTTCCTACACTGGCTTGGCTTGAAGAAATCTGATAGAGGGTCACCCTAGGAACATTTCTAGTAAATCTTTTGATAATCGGCCAGACACTTTCGGAGGAGAAGATTTTTTAAGTTTCCACTTTAGCCATATAAGGCAAAATAGCCACGCCCCCTGGCGGCCATGTTTTTTTAACCAATCAACATGGCTTAAAGATATCTGATAGTGGGTCATTTATAGGAACATTTCTACAAAATTATTTGAAAATTGGCCCGACACTTTTGGAGGAGAAGATTTTTTAAGTTTTCACACTAGCCATATAAGGCAAAATAGCCCCCCCCCCCCCCCTGGCGGCCATGTTTTTCAACCAATCAACATGGCTTCAAGGAATCTGATAGAGGGTCACCCAAGGAACATTTCAACAACATTACTTGAAAATCGGCCAGACACTTTTGGAGGAGAGGATTCTTTAAGTTTTCACTATAGCCATATAAGGCAAAATAGCCCCTACCCCTGGCGGCCATGTTTTTCGTCCAATCAACATGGCTTCAAGGAATCTGATAGAGGGTCACCCAAGGAACATTTCTACACAATTATTTGAAAATCGGCCTGACAATTTTGGAGGAGAAGATTTTTTAAGTTTTCACTATAGCCATATAAGGCAAAATAGCCCCACCCCCTGGCGGTTATGTTTTTCAACCAATCAACATAACTTGAAGGAATCTGATAGAGGGTCACCCAAGGAACATTTCTACAAAATTATTTGAAAATCGGCTAGACACTTTTGGAGTAGAAGATTTTTTAACTTTTCACTATAGCCATATATGGCAAAATAGCCCCACCCCCTGTTGGCCATGTTTTTCGACCAATCAACATGGCTTTAAAGAAATCTGATAGAGGGTCACCCAGGAAACATTTCTACAAATTTATTCGAAAATCGGCCTGACACTTTTGGAGGAGAAGATTTGTTAAGTTTTCACTATTTTTTTTCATTTTGTTGCCATGGAAACCAGAATTCTGCATGGATCCCAAAAATTTGAAGGAATTCTGGTGAGGCCATTGTGAGGATGCTTCATGTGAAGTTTCAGCCCAATTGACCCACTGGTTACTGAGGAGAAGAAGTTGACGCACGACGGACGCCGGACGCAGGACAAAAGGCGATCACAATAACTCACCTTGAGCAAAGCTCAAGTGAGCTAAAACAATTACATGAAAGTTACATTTAAATTGCAGAAAACAATTTAAAATCAAATGGCACTGGAAGTTAACTACTTGTACTGTTCTGTTCAAGACAGTATTGTATAATTGCTGCTGTTATTTGATATACATATATATTACAAACAAACACTTTCAAGACAAGCATTAATCTTTGTACATGACATCTAAAGTACAGGCATAATGATCGCTATTCAATTGTTATGTCACAAACTCTAGATTATCCTAAACATTTACTTATGTTGCCACTGGTGTTTTTACTAACAAGAGGCCCATGCTCTACTGGCATGAATATTGAAGGTGTTATTGTGACAATCAAAAATAAAGAATTGTATTTTGTTAACCAGCTATATTATAACAATTTTGACAATTTCAAGGTCCGTAATCCAGTCATGCATGGGCGGATCTGGCTGGTTTAGGAAAGGAACCAAGCTCTTATGGATTTCTAACAACTGTATAAGTTTGATTGAGATACAATAAAAAATAAAGATTGTATTTTGTTAACAAGCTCTGTTATAGCAATTTTGACAATTTTAAGGGCCATAATCCAGTCATGCATGGGCAGTTCTAGCTGATTTTCGAAAAGAACCGAGCTCTGATGGATATCTAACTACTGTATAAGTTTGGTGAGATACAATAAACAAGAGGGCCATGATGGCCCTGGATCGCTCATCTTGTTGTTTTTTTTCATTTTAGTCATATAAGCCCTGCCCCCCTGGTAGTTTCCTACACTGGCTTGACTTGAAGACATCTGATAGAGGGCACCCTAGGAACATTTCTAGTAAATCTTTTGAAAATCGGCCAGACACTTTCGGAGGAGAAGATTTTTCAAGTTTTCACTTTAGCCATATAAGGCAAAATAGCCCCGCCCCCTGGCGGCCATGTTTTTCAACCAATCAACATGGCTTGAAGGAATCTGATAGAGGGTCAGGTCATCCAAGGAACATTTCTTCAAAATTATTTGAAAATCGGCCTGACACTTTTGGAGGAAAAGATTTTTTAAGTTTTCAATATAGCCATACAAGACAAAATAGCCCCGCCCCCTGGAGACCATGTTTTTTGATCAATCAACATGGCTTCAAGGAATCAGATAGAGGGTCACCCAAGGAACATTTCTACAAAATTATTTGAAAACGCCCTGACACTTTTGGAGAAGAAGATTTTTTAAGTTTTCACTATAGTCATGTAACGCAAAAAGCCCCGCCCTCCAGGCGGCCATGTGTTTTGACCAATCAACATGGCATGAAGGAATCTAATAGAGGGTCATCCAAAGAACATTTCTACAAAATAATTTGAAAATCGGCCTGACTCTTTCGGAGGAGAAGATTTTTTAAGTTTTCACTATAGCCATAACAGGCTAAATAGCACCCCCTCCCCTGGTGGCCATGTTTTTGCGCCAATCAACATGGCTTAGAATGAATGTATATTGTTTTATGGCGCATCGACAGCTAAGGTCATTTAGCGAGCAATTAAATTTAAATATTCATGATCCCTGGGTAAACATACCAGTACTAGGCTAGAAAATGTGCCTTGCCCAAGGCCACTCCACCATGACCGAATTGCCGCGACTGGGGATCGAACCAGGGACACCCTGTTTCGAAATCCCCGACGCTAACCACTCGACCACAGCGGATTCCTAACAACATGGCTTGGAGGAAAAATAATTGGAAAATCGGCCCGACACTTTCAGGAGATTTTTTAAGTTTTCACTATAGCCATATAGGGCAAAATAGCCCAGCCCCCTGGCGGCCATGTTTTTTGACTAATCAATATGGCTTGAAGGAATCTGATAGAAGATCACCCAAAGAACATTTCAACAAAATTATTTGAAAATCCGCCCGACACTTTTGGAGAAGGAAGATTTTTTAAGTTTTCACTATATAGTCATATAAGGCAAAATAGCCCAGCCCCCTGGCGGCCATGTTTTTTGACCGATCAACATGGCTTCAAGGAATCTGATAGAGGGTCACCCAAAGAACATTTCTACAAAATAATTTCAAAATTTTCCAAACAGTTTGGGAGAATAAGAATTTTTGAAGTTTTTTTTCGTTTCGTTGACATGGAAACCAGAATTATGCATGGATCCTAAAAATTTGAAGGAATTCTGATGGGGCCATTGAGAGGATATTTCCTGTGAAGTTCCAGCCCAATTGACCCACTGGTTACTGAGAGAAAGAAGTTGACAGACGACGGACGACGGACAAAAGGTGATCACAATAACTCACCTTGAGCAAAGCTCAGGTGAGCTTAAACATTGAAATATAGAGCTCACTTTAGTTGAATAGTTAGGTTCCAAACGTTTTTAATTCCTTGAACTTTTTAATTACACATGAATATCTGAACTGCAACAATCAAAATTATACCAATATATGTTCTTTTGTATAGCAGATCATGTAAGTTTAACCCTTTCCTCCACAAGCTATGTTTAGACTAATCCAAAATGAAAGGATCTGATGAAAAATATGAACATATAGGTAAAAGAAAAATGCCATTTTAGAATTGTATTGAGAACAGTGTATGAAATGAAGCAATCGCTAAAAGGCGCTTGTGTGGAGGAAAGGGTTAATTGTAGATATTTGACACATAAACTTATGTTTGTATGTTAATTTGGTAGTCTGGTTCCCTGCGTACTATATGACAAATACTACGTCAGGCACACCACAAACATGGCGGAGCCCAGTGTATCCGATAAGACAAATATAGCAAAGAGTAACTCCTATACCCTGTAGGGCACACTTTTTAAAATTTAAACTTGCACTTATATTTGTGTATGTTAAAAGAAAATATCTTCATTTTGTCCCTCTTTCGTAGGTTTAAGATATAATTCCTCAATTTATTTACTTATCAAGTAGCTACATTTCGGATGGTGTTATGTATTTCGGATACACATAAGAGTATATTCTGTTTCGAGATAGTATCTGTCAATGTATTAAGGGGTGGCTACGTAAAACATTGAATATAAATATCATTTGGTTTTATACCTTGAAGTGGCTTACTTGGGTATTTACAATTTGATATAATTTTTTTTTTTTTAGGTTATTTCTGATGCAATTACCAAATACAATCAGCTTTGTTCAACACATATACAAACACTTAAGACTCTGCAACAAGATACATTGAAATGGGTATTTGCAGGTTACGATTGCCTCTGTTGCTTACCAACTGGATTAACTATTTGCATGCTAGCTGCAGATTTCATTAACCGTTGGTGGTGTTTTCAAGAAAACAAGGGGCCTGATCTGAGATCCAAACTGTTTGACACTCGGTTTCTATCTAAGCAAATATTTGGAACAGAAATATATTTTTCAAAAATGTTGCAGACGACAGTTTAGCAGACTTGCAAAGAGTTAAAATGAACTCTTTCCCTCATACAAATCTACAGCAGACGACTGAACATATTTTGTAAAACAAATAAAAAATATCTATAATTGAATTTGAATGGGTAACATTATGACTAAAAGTGGAAAACATAGTGGCAAATGGATAAATCGTTTGTTTTAAGTAATTTCTTCTTTTGTCACCATGTTTTCAAAAAGCTGTCTGCTGCAGAGGCGTCAGAAAGCGCATATAAGATTGAAAGGGTTAATAAACCATAAAAGTTAATGATATTCGGTGTTATCGATAACCGGATCTGTTGCAGACGACTTTGAACATATTTTGTAAAAAATAACGAAAACTCTATAATTGAATGGACTAAAAGTGGAAAACATAGTGGCAAAAGGATAAATTGCTTGTTTTAAGTAATTTCTTCTTTTGTCACTATGTTTTCAAAAAGCTGTCTGCCGAAGAGGCGTCAGAAAGCGCCTATATGATTGAAAGGGTTAATAAACCATAAAATGTAATGATATTCTTTGTTATTGATAACCTGACCTGTTGCAGACAGAATTGCCAACACTAACAATCTAAAGCTCATAAAATAACAGTGTTTTGTGTTTTTCAATCCATAATGTAAAAAAATCGATGTTAAGTTTCACCACAGGACTTTTCGGCTCTTTTTTAAATGAACTATGCCTTCCAGGAGTTTCAAGGAATGGTCTTTCTTGTCTCAAGTTTTTCATAATTTTCATTTTATCTTCAACAGACGAAAGCGTTTTATGCTTCTGAGCCCACTTGATTACTGCCGTTTCCTTGTCAAAGTTATTGGTTACCTCGTCCGTCCCGAAAAAAGCACCACTTCGCTTCAATCACCAAAGAATTGTCAGTGATATTGGAGCACATTGCACGCAAATGTCCCTTGAATAGTCGTACAAGATGTTTCATTTGTAAGTCTGCTGGTATAACTGTCTTACCAGTGTTTACAAAAAGATCATAACATGTTTCAGCTGCTTTCTGATCACTGAGAAGGGCTATTGATTGTGAATGAAGCTTTCATTTATTTGACTAAATAATATGTATTCTTGCAAAAAGATACAAATATGTTGCTTCTATACACTTTTCTTTTCATTTACTCCTATTTTCTAAACCTAGTTTTATGCCATGTGGTCAACATATAGGTTATGCGAAATTAAAGGTAACGTTTATCCGAAATTACAAGACATCCGAAATACGTCTACTTAACGAATGCATTAAATTCAACGGTTAGCATTAAAGGCAATAACATATGAAGTTACCAATGACTTCTTTGTTATAATATTCACACGAAAAAACTACTGCTATGAAAGTGCCCAGCAGACAACATTGACTTTAACCGTAATACAATGGTCCTGTGGGAGCCGCCATTGTTCTAGTATGCCTGACCCGTAACATAGTGTAACATAGTGGTAGGGACAGGTAATCCAGACTAGTTAATTTGGGTGAACAACATTTTCTGTCAGGGAATACAATTGATTTGTTTGTTTGGAGTTTAACGCCGCTTTCAACAGCTTTGGTCATATCACGGCGGTCAGTGCACCTACCCATGTTTTCCTGGCTTTCCCACACCAGTACTTACACAACATTCTTTCGAAGCCACTGACTACTTTCTCACATAGATCAGAGGTGAGAGGCAATGGAAACCATCGCCCGAAAGAATGTCGCCGCAACCGGGTATCGAACCCGTGACCTCCAGATCACGAGTCAGATACGCTACCAATTGAGCTACCTGGCCGGGGGAATACAATTGAACTCGGACTAATCCTTAACTTTAATAATAATACTTTTGTTAATGGTTTCAGCCTTGAAAACTACATATTTTAATTTATATTCATATTAATTAATTAGTAAGACTGTATTACGACGAGTCTTTATGAAATATATTTGGCAAAGCTTCGTCATAGCTCTATTAATTACATTACAGATCCGTCATTTGCAGATTTAAACCGCTTTTGAAGATTCAATGTAACTTTGTTGTGGGCTCAAGATAACTGATAAGAGAAATACATTAAAAAATATATATATTTTTTCTCAACCAAACCTAATACCGGGGTAACTCATTATAATCATCATGGCCAGTACCATTTATAAATTTAGTTATCATACCATCAAGTGTTGTAAAGCAACCTGGCCTTTAACTTCTATATATAATATAACTCAACGGGAGCTCTGTAAACTTGACACACAAGTTTTATTTCATCTAATCCTGTTTAATACTACTGTTTATATGCTCTGAATATAAAGTTGTATTTAACAGGGGTATATTTAAAAATTTAACGTTTTCTGGTGCCTCTGCAGCAGACAGCTTTTTGAAAACAGTGACAAAACAAGAAATTGCAAAAAACATGCAATTTCTCTTTTTGCCACAATGTTTTCCACTTTTTGTCATAGGTTACCCATTCAATTATAGAGAATTTCATTCGGCTCGGGTGATCTAAAACGTATACCTTATGTTTCTATCAAGTATCTACTCATGTATATCAGTGGAAAAATGAATACTGCATTATTACTGCATTATTTGACGTGGAAATGAATAACATGTCATTATAAACTCACAATATATATAATATCAGATTTAATTCAGTATTTGATTAGAACTGTTTGTTTCGTTTTTAATGGGTTTAAAGACGCTTGCTTCGATAGTAGTTCAGTCAATTTGCAACGCCCAGCTAATTACTGGCATAGGAAGACCAAAGAAGCCAACCTGTTCCTTCAGTCACAAGCGGGCACATAGGTAGAACCACCCACCAACTATAAGTCAGCCGGAAGACTTCCCCATATTAAAATCTGAACCAACCCAGACCAGGATCCAACCCACAAACAGTGGTGAAAGGCTATGGGGTTGTGAGTAGAAGACTGTAACAGAGAGTGGCGATGGGCTTAGGTAGTGATTGTGAGTCGAGGACTGTAACAGACATTGGTTGGGGCTTATTAAGTGGTTGTGAGTCGAAAACTGTAACAGACATTGATGAGGGGCTTAGTAAGTGTTTGTGAGTTGAAGACTGTAACCAGTTTGCAATATATACCCTGATTAGAACTGATTCCTCACTCACGACTCATTTGAGGAAATTATTTCAAGTTTATCCATTTTATAAAGACAGAAACTGACACTTATTGCAACCCTGCAACAAATTGTCGTGTGCTCATACTCTCGTCTATTGCAACTATAAAGTCCATCCTATTACATTGACAATTTGCGAAACAATTGGAGTATAGTCAACCAGCTTGGATCTGGATCAGACACTGAGTAACTCGGTGATGATCTGGATCCAAGTTTTTTGCCAAAATACTCATCATTAATGTAGTTGTGACTTGCGAGATAAAGGTAACTCTTTCCCTCATATAGACGCTTTCTGACGCCTCTGCAGCTGACGGCTTTTTGAAAACAGTGACAAATAAAAAATTGCACAAAACGTGCAATTTCTCCTTTTGCCACAATGTTTTCCACTTTTAGTCATAGCTTATTCATTCAATTATAGAGATTTTCCACTTTTTGACAAAATGTGTTCAGAGTCGTCTGCTGCATAATTGTTGTAGGAGGGAAAGTACACACCAGAAATCATTCAACAATCTCTTTAATACCCACCAGGGCCTTTCGTTTCGTAGAGTTTCTCTCCAACTCCTCCTCCAACTTCCAAAAGTCTTCAAAGGTGTGTACTGGAAGGTCAACACAGAACTGCCGTTCAATGTCCAATTCTTCACTTGATGAGCGTCCAAATTCCTCAATCCTAGTTAGTGATCCGTCCTCACACCATTCAGATGTAGATGTCTGACTTTTTGGCCATTTTAACAACTGTATTCATCTGAAACACATGAGAAGGTGAACTGGCCGCCGTGATATGACTAAGAAATTGTTAAAAATGGCGTTAAATCCCAATCAATCAATTCAGTTATTGAGAATGCTGAAATTGATTTGTTCTGCTTCATAATTTAACATTTCTAAATATTTACTGCATCTATATACTTGTTTGTACATATTTGTTCTTATTATGTCTTCCAACATATAAACAACTTTTGAAAACATTGTGACAAAAGAGAAAATTACTTAAAACAAGCAAATTCTCCTTTTGCCACAATTATAAATGATTTCAACTTTCTACAATAATTACTTTACCACAATTTAAGAGCTTTTCAATTATTTGTCCTATGGTTTTTAAAAAACATCTGCTGCAGATTTGTCCTATGTGGGAAAACTAAGTGTCATTCAAATTAACAATATTAATAGTACAAGAAAGCAGTGACAGACTAGTTACATTTCTATTTGAAAGATTTCAGTCCAAAATGTTTGTTCATACATGTTCTTGTTATTATATGTTCACACATACAGACAACTTTTGAAACTGTGACAAATGGGGAAATTACTTGAAACAAGCAACTTCTCCTTTTGCAACAATTATTTCGACTGTTTACATTACTCATTGTTCATAATTAAACATTATGTAAATGTCTACTGCACTAATTTGTGCATGTACATACTTGTTCTTATTTCATGTCTCCTGTTGATAGCATTTAACCATAACTTTCTACATGTCTGCCTTAGGTAATCTATGAAATTTAAGTCCTGTTTGTTTCTCTGTATCTCTATTGCAACAACCAACGACAATGCATTTTCCCCCATATTTTTTACAAAAAAACTGATAGAAGCTGAGGGCCAGGCTTTTTTTAGTAACGGAAAAACCCCGGAAGAGACTTTAATAAATTCTTCTGTGTTTTTTTTCTCACTTTTAGTTTATCCATTTTTTTTTGTCTTTATAGATAACTTTATTGCTCGAAATACCCGACAAGGGTTATGGCAAAACATACATTGGTGCCATATTTCAGTCGAAAAGTTAACTAGCTACATATAGCAAAGAAAAAACATATTGGTGCCATATCATCTTACATGAACTAAACTCTGAAAACAGTAACAAAAGAGCACATTACTCGTAAGACAGCCTACTTTAGCAACTCATGTGAATAAACTGCTAAAGTTATGGCTGAAAAATAGAAATGTCCATTGTGAACATAATTATAAAACATAATTTTTCTATGGAACATTCATCAATACAATATATCTACAAAGTACAATAGTATTTAACTCACATTTAAGGATTAATATATATATAATATTATATACTCAATGATAACATGCGTTTTGTCTACTGAGCAATATCGCCTAGTGTGCGATATAGCTCACTAGCCGGATATTCGGAATTTTCGGCATTTGTCGGTTGCGCTTAGTGACGTCACTACAAAACTAGCAGATGACGTCATTTAAATCGCTCCGCTTCTGAGCTAAAAGTAATGAGCTGCACAGGGGTTTTGTCATTTAAAAACGAAAATTCTTGCCGAGTATATAATATATAGTTTAATAAACATTGTTTTCATGTTTTGGGAATTAAATCCCTCGTGAAAGAGATTCTTGCATATTAAAACTTGTGCGCCATGCGCACTCGTTTTTATATCGCAAGAATCTTCCACTTGGGATTTAAATCCTGTATCATGAAAACCATGTTGATTAAACTGTCTATTTATAACCATTCTTTTCTCAGTTCAGTGGCACTGTGTAGACATTTGCCTGTTTCTTTATAAGTACTTAGAAACTAGCTCAAACAAAATGGTATTCATTGCACAAGAAAACCTTTCAAAATAAACTAAATGCGTTTAAGGAACTGGTCCCTTTTCAATACAATTTCAATTGTTCGTTTTATATCAAGTCGCTCACCCTTCGCTCATAAAATGACATCATTTAGATTTACCAATCCTGTTTTACTTTTTCCAAGAAAGTGCGTACTTTCTTCATTATGGCCATGAACTGTATATATATAAACGATAACCATTTTACCTACCGCGACGTTCAGATCTCGAACGTCTTTCACATGTAACATTCCTCGTGTAACCTATATTCGTGATCTAAAAGAGCCATACGGGTGATTAAAAGACAAGTAGAGCTCTAGCTATGGGTATATTTATATATTAGTTATCTCAGAATAAACATAATTCTAACTTTTTAACGGTTAAAAAGAAGCTAGCATATTCTTCTTTCAAAGTTTCACACGCGCCAAACAGGGCGGGAATGCTAATTACTGGCTTCATACAGGGTGGCAATGTTCCATTGATCGTTACACACATTTTGTAATTATCATAGTATGTATTGGCATGCACAGATACTTGACGGCCTATATTACCTGCAATTCCAGACAAAACAGCTACAACACCTTTGATTCGGAATCATCCACTATCGTTTCCTCCAATATGGCGGCAGCCTCGATTTCAGTTAAAGTACCCGGATGTAACGTGACAGTTTGATGACGTTTTACAGACGTCACTGCACGAATATGTGAATAAAACGCATCCATATATGATTTAGTAAAATTTTATTCTGAAGATGTTCTATTTAGACTCTGTGTAATAAGGAATTATTTTATTTCCCATTTTTAGAAATGTGGCAATTGAAAATTTCATATTTTATAGCTATCTATAGTGTAACAATTAAGCATGTTATTTGTTAAATTAAGTGTTTGATTATCAGTATGTTTTTAAAATGTAGTGCAAATTAAACGTCTACTACATTTGTTTCAAAGTCTCCACTTATCTAAAATGTCCATTTGGTTTTGGTTACCAATACGTACTAAAAACGCATGGCAGACGTCAACTGGTTTTTTTTTTTCAAAGTTTTCACTTAGTGTCCATATGGTTTTGGTTACCAATACGTATTAAAAACGTATGGCAGACGTCAACTGTATTTTTTCCAAAGTCTTCACTTAGTGTCCATAAGGTTTTGGTTACCAATACGTATTAAAATCGCAAGGCAGACGTCAACCGTTTGTTTTTTCTTCAAAGGCTTCACTTAATGTGCACATGGTTTGGGTGAGTGTATACATATCAAAATCCCCATGGTTCAAAAATTGCATAGTACTCAAAATTCCCATGGCTAAAATGACAGGGTATTCAAATTCACACGATGGGTAGTCAAACTCCCCATGACAAAAATGAAAGACTATTCAAAGGTGTTGAAGAGTAAAAATGTGTTCAATTAGAAAACCGGACGTGTCAATATGTTTTCTTTGTTGTCTGATGAAAACTTATGTATGTAGGAAAGGGAATATGCTAATATAAGCCAAGTGAAAACCAAATGAAATAATGAGCAAATTTAATCATGTTAATTCATAACTATGCATCATTTAATTTAATTGTGCAGAAATTATAGATAATATGAAAAAGTTTAAAAACTGTTTTATCAAATAAATCATATACTGCAAGCACTGTTTTTATTCTATTTTAGCACATTTCCACATTAGCACAAGTCCACAAAATCACATGGCATTTCAAACACCGAGTTAATTTTATTCTTATCACATGTTGAATACGCGACAGAATTTCCGCAAGGAACTTGGCACCACTCACATACTGAACACATAGGTATTTTAGGCTCTGCTGATGTGCGTGTTTTGCCTTCTTAACACGTTTCATCGTCGGTTCACCAAGGTCCCACCGAAGAATGTCAGCTGCCACCATAAATTGTTGCATCTTTTCCAACGCATTTCACTACATTCCAAAGAGAAGGGTTGTTATGTCCCACCAGATGTTTAAATGAATAATTCACGAGTCGCACTGATTATTTGTGCAGTCCTGGTATTCAATGGTGGCACTGTGTACATTCCAAAGTACTGGGGGAATCTAGGCGATAAGCGCCGGAACCTCATATGCCCGCTTGCTGACATTACTGCACGAAATGAGCCGTTCACACAATTTGAGTCAAAGTACTCCACCAGGCACTGCAGTTGTTGAGGGGCTTGTTCGCGAAAGACCGCCATGCCGTCTATCACGTCGTTGGATGGCAGAATTGCAAGATCATCAAGCTTTGCGCAGAATGTCCTAACCTCATCATCATTGTTATAGTCAGACTGCAAACCCTCTGATTGAACTCTTCTCCAGCCTGCAGGCAGGTAGCCTCGGTTAGATGGTATAGAAGCATCCCTGTATATGAATGTTGTATGTGAAGACAGTTCTGACGGCATTGTGTATCGCTACCTCGTAGTCTGCCAGGATGCGCTCTGGGTTGGGTCTAATACCTCGCTGCAGACACACATCTAGTGGGGGAAGTCAGCATCTCTTCATATAGTCTGTTGCTTAGAGGGCATGCAAGAGTACGTAGACATCTGAGGCACAAAAGTAACTGAGGGGCACACGAATCACGAACAGTTGCTGGAACTGAGAGGGGATTGTTGAATGTGTACCGTCCATGAACCAGCTTGCACTTTCTAGAAAGCGGAGACTGTCACAGTGGCAAACATGAGGATACGGCTATCTGGCGACTCGTTGTCATATATGACATTGGTTAAAAAAAAACAGGGAATAGAACAGGAATGTCACGGATTGTGGATGGATTTTTTGGTACCGTACCCTTCGAAGCACGTCGCACAGTTTGCTTCAGAATCC
This sequence comes from Serripes groenlandicus, assembly GCA_031761405.1. Lineage (NCBI taxonomy): Eukaryota > Metazoa > Mollusca > Bivalvia > Cardiida > Cardiidae > Serripes > Serripes groenlandicus. The sequence goes on from JASEVX010000198.1 coordinate 265,072, forward strand.
TGACAGGACCAGCAGCAACGTCATCTGCATTTGTTTCAAAGTCATCATTTAGTGTCCATATGGTTTTGGTTACCAATACGTATTAACAACGCATGGCAGACGTCAATTGTTTATTTTTACAAAGTCTTCACTAAGTGTCCATATGGCTTTTGGTAACCAATATGTCTTAAAAACGTATTGCAGACGTCAACCTTTTATTTTTCAAAGTTTTCACTTAGTGTCCATGTAGTTTTGTTACCAATACGTATGGCAGACGTCATCTGAATTCGTTTCAAAGTCATCACTAAGTGTCCATATGGTTTTGGTTACCAGAACGTATTAAAAACGTATGGCAGACGTCAACTGCTTATTTTTTCAAAGTCTTCATTTAGTGTCCATACGGTTTGGGTAACAAATACGTATTAAAATCGCATGGCAGACGTCCACTGTTTATTTTCTCAAAGTCTTAACTTAGTGTCCATATGGTTTTGGTTACCAATACGTATTAAAAACGTATTGCAGGCGTCATCTGTTTTTGTTTCTAAAGCATCATTTTGTGTCCATATGGTTTTGGTTACCAATACGTCTTATAAACGTATGATAGACGTCTACTGATTTTTTTCAAACCCTTCACTTGGTGTCCATATGGTTTTGGTTACAAATACGTATTAAAAACGCGTGGCAGACGTCAACTGTTAATTTACTCAAAGTCTTCACTTAGTGTCAATATGGTTTTGGTTACCAGTACGTATTAAAAACGTATAACAGACGTCAACTGTATTTTTTTCGAAGTCTTCATTTAGTGTCCATATGGTTTTGGTATCCATTACGTATTAAAAAGGTATGGCAGACGTCTTCTGTAATTATTTGAAAGTCTTCACTTAGTGTCCATATGGTTTTGGTTACCAATATGTATTAAAAACGCATAGCACACGTCAACTGTTTATTTCCTCAAAGTCTCCAACTAGTGTCAATATGGTTTTAGTTACCAATACGTATTAGAAATGTATGGCAGACGTCATCTGAATTCGTTTCAAAGTCATCACTAAGTTTCCATATGGTTTTGGTTACCAGATCGTATTAAAAACGTATGGCAGACGTCAACTGCTTATTTTTTCAAAGTCTTCATTTAGTGTCCATACGATTTGGGTAACAAATACGTATTAAAATCGCATGGCAGACGTCCACTGTTTATTTTCTCAAAGTCTTAACTTAGTCCCCATATGGTTTTGGTTACCAATACGTATTAAAAACGTATTGCAGGCGTCATCTGTTTTTGTTTCTAAAGCTTCATTTTGTGTCCATATGGTTTTGGCTACCAATACGTCTTATAAACGTATGATAGACGTCTACTGATTTTTGTCAAACCCTTCACTTGGTGTCCATATGGTTTTGGTTACAAATACGTATTAAAAACGCGTGGCAGACGTCAACTGTTTATTTACTCAAAGTCTTCACTTAGTGTCAATATGGTTTTGGTTACCAGTACGTATTAAAAACGTATAACAGACGTCAACTGTATTTTTTTCGAAGTCTTCATTTAGTGTCCGTATGGTTTTGGTATCCATTACGTATTAAAAACGTATGGCAGACGTCTTCTGTAATTATTTGAAAGTCTTCACTTAGTGTCCATATGGTTTTGATTACCAATACGTATTAAAAACGTATGGTAAACGTCTACTGTATTTTTTTCAAAGTCTTCACTTAGTGTCCATATGGTTTATGTTACCAATACGTATTAAAACGTATTGCAGACGTCTACTATATGTCTTCACTTAGTGTCCATGTAGTTTTGGTTACCAATACGTATTACAAACGTATTGCAGACGTATACTATATGTCTTTACTTTGTGTCCATTTGGTTTTTGTAACAATACGTATTAAAATCGCATGGCAGACGTCCACTGTTTATGTTCTCAAAGTCTTAACTTAGTGTCCATATGGTTTGGGTTACCAATACGTATTAAAAACGTATTGCTGGCGTCATCTGTTTTTGTTTCTAAAGCTTCATTTTGTGTCCATATGGTTTGGGTTCCAATACGTCTTAAAAACGTATGATAGACGTCTATTGATTTTTTTCAAACCCTTCACTTGGTGTCCATATGGTTTTGGTTACAAATACGTATTAAAAACGCGTGGCAGACGTCAACTGTTTATTTCCTCAAAGTCTTCACTTAGTGTCAATATGGGTTTGGATACTAGTACGTATTAAAAACGTATGACAGACGTCAACTATATTTTTTTTCGAAGTCTTCATTTAGTGTCCATATGGTTTTGGTATCCATTACGTATTAAGAACGTATGGCAGACGTCTTCTGTAATTATTTGAAAGTCTTCACTTAGTGTCAATATGGTTTTGATTACCAATACGTATTAAAAACGTATGGTAGACGTCTACTGTATTTTTTTCAAAGTCTTCACTTAGTGTCCATTTGGTTTTGGTTACCAATACGTATTAAAAACGTATTGCAGACGTCTACTATATGTCTTCACTTAGTGTCCATGTAGTTTTGGTTACCAATACGTATTAAAAACGTATTGAAGACGTCTACTATATGTCTTTACTTTGTGTCCATTTGGTTTTTGTAACCAATACGTATTAAAAACGTATTGTAGACGTCTAGTATATGTCTTCACTTAGTGTCCATTTGGTTTTGGTTACCAATACGTCTTAAATCCGTTTGGCAGACGTCTTGCAGACGTCTATAGTGTTCCAATTTGCTCCGAAACGTATTAAGCACGTAGTACAAACGTCTTGCATACCAACACCCATAGGAGACGTTGCTGTCACCGAACCGAATGGTTCACTGGGATATACTTTTGACTGATGCCAGCTGGAGGCCTTGTTTTGCAACCAATCAATATGGCTTGAAGAATACCAATCTTTTTATTGGATTTTTTAATTTTTTATTTTCCCCCTTTCTGATGACGCAGCAACAAAAGATTTACATAATAAGTTTATCCTTGAGTAACTTAGAAAGGAGACCTCCAAAGAAATAAATGTGAAGTTTGGTTTAAATTGTTCCTTGAATTAGGAGATGTCATTTAAACCTTTTAGTTATGTTTTCCCCTTTTCTGAATCCATCTGGTTGTTATGTCTATAAACTAATTAATATGGCTTGACTAACAATATGTGTAATGTCAATGGAGAACATTCCTACGCATTTTATAAAACCATTCACGCACTTTCATAAACATGAAATTTTTATTCTTTTTGTCATTTCGTCCCTTTAATGCAAGTAGGTTGTAACTCCGTTTTTTATTATTTTACAGGAGAAGCAAAAATACTATCCTATTTTGAAGAGAAAACATAACAAAGAACGACCTTTGGATATTTGTTTTAAAAATACATTTCAGGAAGCTTTATAACTCCTACATAGATTTCTGTTTTCATACAAATGAGTTTTATTGGATTTGTCAAGTTACAAACTTCTTGCACTCAAATTACGTCATTGTTTATTATTTATTGAGTGCAAGGCGGTTGTAACTCACATAATTACTTTTCAGCATTGAAAGAAATTCATAACAAATATGCATAAGTGTGAACTTATCAATTTAAATTGTAAAAATGAAACACTTTCCTTGACACAAACAACTTTTGACACATCTGCTCAAAGATTGCTCAATGAACCATTTTTGTTTCTAGCAATATTTTGTTACTGTTTCAAAATTAACATTTGACCGTATTTAATTCAATATTTTGCTTTAAAGATCTTTTATGTTTCAAAACTGTATAAACAAAAGGTTTTCAGGTTATTATCTTAAGGTGTTTTCAATAAGTCAGTTTACTCTTTTTTGATATATCTATTTATCGTTTATATTACAATGACTTTTTAGTTTTCATATTTACACATTATTTATATTTCTCTAACACTTTATTATTTCCTCAGTATCCTGAGGTTCAGGCAAGAGTTAGGGAACACATACATGACTATGTCACCTATTAATAAGTCATAACAGTACTGGCATACTGACGGACAGTCAAACGACAAAAATGATTCCTTAGTGTCGTAATGTGGGAGCAAAATATGAAATAGATGATGCTTACTTCGGATGATAATTTTCCTACACATGGTATAAATATCAGAGTCTCTAGACCACTAAGAGGTGGAGTCTAACCCAAACATAACTTATAAAAAAAGTTTGATGACAAACTTGGTCCCAATTACTCTGAGACGGAGCTGATGATATCTATGTTCAGCTGTATATCTTATTTTCAACATAGTATACCAGTAGTCCTGGTTTACCAATGACTTCTAGGAAAGTATAATTTCTAGAATGATTACAACCAATAATGCATGATGACAATGAACAGTCAGATGACACATAGGAAAGATTAAAAACGGGTATGTGGGTTGGCATCCCATGGTACAGACTATGTGAAGGGATGTCCCAAGCAAGCTACAAATGAAAAGAAAGATCAATATCACAGGGCATTCAAATGTGGGGGAGGAAGATTGGACCAGCAGGACAAATGTATTGGTAATAGACAGGCTAGTTAAATCGGCTTTGTCTGTTGATGTGTCCCTGGTCGTAAGTTTGTAAGAACCATTCGGGTATGAAGATACATCAGACATAGAGCGGAAGTAAATTACGTGGAGATCGAGAGGAACATAATGTTATATCTTGTGAGATGTAGGAGATATATAGCCAGATGTCCAACCGCAGTGCTAGAGGTCTCTAAGCTTCTGTATTTTCTCTGACCAGATTCAGCACTGTGAATGATGATATTGTTTCTAAAGATGGTTTATTGGAGTTACAGGGAAGTATAGTGGCTGCAAATCCTGATGAGCAGCACAGATGAGTCCAAATAAGACTTACCAATATTTAGTATGGACCCAAATAAAGCAAATTCTATATTCCAACTGAACTGATCAATGGGAAATTCTATCCTGAAGATAAAATTACCTTCCTTGAGACATGGTGCTCTCTATAATATTCAGGTCATGATTGTGTGACATCCAATCGGACAAAGAAAGTCAACAATCTACACTTAATGAAAGACGATATATAATTTCTCGGACCAAAAAGAACAACTTAAAAATATAATTAATGGTGTTTATAAGGCTTTTCCTAATACTACAAATTTGCAACAGACGTTATTGTATACATCAAAGTAAAAATATGGAAAACCTCTCAAAATGACATCAACATCATAATGTTTCTAAAATTCGTCTACTGCGCATGCGTCTTAATAGGTATTCGGGTGGGAAAGGGTTAATTAACAACAACTCCATGCAAATAAGTGAAGTGGAAAAGAAAGTAGTCATACAACTCTGTGAAGCGATTCCATCTAGACTAAAGGTTCTTACAGCTGCAGAGAGACTCAGAAAGAAAGGCAGGTAAAGGCAAGGACAAGATAAAGCTTCATGTTGAACCCATATTTGGATTCATGAAAGAATTGTAAAGAAAGGACAAACCATGGAGATTGAAAGCTGTCTTGATGACAGAGATTTGGGGATTGTTACCAAGAAATCCCAGGCAATGAACCACTTAATCCTCAATATATAAATGAGCCAACATGGAAGGAATTTGCCCACATGGTGAGAAAGGAAGGATGTTCCTCTATTCCAGGTTCAATGATGTCATAAATTATATATAAACAAGAGTCATTTTTCTATCAGAGCCTGTCTATGGAAAAAATGTTCAAGTTGTCTTTTGTAAACAGTGAAGGTCCACATCAGCATGTAGATCTGCATAATGTGATGAAGATCTATACATATTACATATATAAGTTTGTTAGAAGCTTTTCTAAAGTTGTGCAGATTCAGAAAATGCAATGCAGATGTACAGAATCTACAGTGTTTAGAAATGCCTTTTTGCTTTACCATTTTAGACACAATCCTTATGTCATAACACTGAGATACAACCTTCTTGCACAAAAAAGTTTTAAAAAAAATTGCGTGAAAGAAGGTTGTTTCTCCCAGTTACAACCATCTTGCACCAAACAAATAGACACTTTTGAGATACAACCTTTTCACATTAAGCTATTTTGATGATTTGAAATAAGAAAATGAATCCAAAATTTTAATATGATGTGTATATATGGATATGAGTTAATTTTCTGCATACAGGTTACTTTCGTGAAGATAGTGAGGTACAACCTTCTTCAACCAATTACAATAGGACTAGAACAATTGTTGTAGAAGGTGACCCAAGGAGCATTTATACCATATAATGATGCAATCCGACTAGCGGAATCAGGGGAGAAGAATTTTACAAGTTTGGCATTTCGCCCCTTTCTAATGCAGAAGCAACAGAATTTTAAAAAAAAGACTTTTGAAAAAGGGCCACAAAACGGACAGATAGAGATCTGATTAGATCTACCTTAATCAGGTTATTTAAAACTATCAACTTCAGATCAAACAGTAACTTAGTAAGGGAATAATTGAGTAATTTATAACCACACAATAGAGGGGATTTTGACTACCCTGTTAAATAAATCGAGTGGAATTTAACTACCCTGTTATCTCCGTTGAGGGCTTTAAACTAAGTATCATACCATTTATGAAATTTAAACTTTACAATATCATATTGATTTCCATTATTCAAAATACATAGACTGTGTCAGTAATGGTCTGTCAGCTACATAATTGATCTAATATAAGGAAGCAAACCACTTAAATTGCCATTAGATGTCGATCAGAAACTAATTGGTGGCATGCTGTGAAAAAAGTCATAGAGACCCCTCATTGACTTCAATGTGATATGGAAATATGATAATGGCTCAGATTATTTCTGATGAAAACAATATGCAGTCGTAACAATATATATATATATATATATATATATATATATATAATGAGAGAGAGAGAGAGAGAGAGAGAGAGAGGGGGAGAGTGAGTGGGAGATAGAGAGAGAGAGAGAGAGAGAGATATAAAGAGAGAGAGAGAGGGGGAGAGTGAGTGGGAGATAGAGAGAAGAGAGAGAGAGAGAGAGAGAGAGAGAGAGAGAGAGAGAGAGAGAGAGAGAGAGAGAGAGAGAGAAGACACAAGGAACGCTACATATCACATAATGAGATATACTCATAACGAAATGTAGAACATAGTATAATAAAGTATGCACATAACGATACGGATTATGCACCTAACACATTAATCAGTGTACATATCATAAAGGCGTATGGCATGATAGTGTAAATACTACACAGAATACAAACAAATATTGTATAATTAGGCAGCAAAAGCGTTCTATAAAACATTCTCACGTGAATAGATTGTACGTACATGACGTCATGTATATATATGCAAGTGACGTACACGTTGCAATGGCTGTATGCATTGGCTTGATAAATAGAGGATATTACATGATTGGTCATTCAATACGACATTTTATTAAACGAGTTTAATAACATTTTGTATTGAATGACCACGAATGTTATATTCCATTTATATCATAAATTCCAATTCGACGATTATTAGCGCAAAATATAATTTTATCCTGTCACGTGTAGCAATTTCGACCCGATAACAGGGTGCCGTATATTTATTTTGATATACGTCAGTTGATCACGTGATAAACTGGCGCGCACCTGCTAGCCGGGACTACTTTTTTTAGCAAGCGTCGCTGTAAATTCCAACTTCAATCGATAAAAACAGCATATATCGTGGATAAATTTCTTATTTGTGAATACAACATTCATGAAGATAGCTATTTTTTTGTGTTGTATTATGTTAGAAATTTGAGAACTATTTTTTTCCGCGCATCAATCACGATTGGCTGCTGTTTATTTATAAAACATGACGTCACAATGAAAGGGATGCAATTTAGTAAGTTACATATTTTGAAAGCTGCCATAAAAATAAAAAAATAAATGCTACAGGATAAATAGAATAATAGGTTGGTGCCGTGGATTAAGAAAGTTTATCTGGCTCGGCACCGTAATTTATCGGATTCGCCTTCGGCTCACCCGATAAATTACTCCGCCTTGCCAGATAAACTTTCTCAATCCACGGCACCAACCTATTATTCTCTATATATAACGTCGCTATATAGCGCGGTAATTTTCAATGCTTTTCATTATGACGTTACGTAGCATTGTTATTACACTAGTTGAATACGCAATTTATACAATGGCTTTATTACACTCCCGGCGACGTCATTTATGATATATATATAGGATCCATCATGAGTTTTCTTTGGAGATCAAGATTTCTTAAATGAGTCTAGAAAAAGACGGTTATTAACCGAGCCTCTTGGCGAGGTTAATAACTCTCTTTTTCGATACGAATTTAAGAAATCTTCTCAAAAGAAAAACGAGTGATGGATTCTTTTTATCACCTAAACAGTGTGTTTTAATGAAAAATATTGACAACATCAAAACAAAGACCGAATAACATATTCTTCATAAGAACTTGTGATTCACCGCATACAAAAGTAGTCCTCATCATTTTCCAATAAGAAGAAAAAAACCAACAATGTTTTAAACAATTAAGACTCGTTATTTATTCAAAATAACGTATTATTGCATTTTTCAATGTGTAAAATTTAACAACTTAACAATGTATAAACATAATAAAGATAAAGGTCAAAATGACGTCATCAGTAGTCGCGTGTATGACGTGTTTTTGTTATCACACGTGTATGATAACGTTGTTCCGTGATTTGTTCTCAACTTGAAAATAAGGGTATTTATGTGATAAATATAGGATCCATCATGAGTTTTCTTTGGAGATCAAGATTTCTTAAATGAGTCTAGAAAAAGACGGTTATTAACCGAGCCTCTTGGCGAGGTTAATAACTCTCTTTTCGAGACGAATTTAAGAAATCTTCTTCAAAGAAAAACGAGTGATGGATTCTTTTTATCACCTAAACAGTGTGTTTTAATGAAAACTATTGACAACATCAAAACAAAGACCGAATAACATATTCTTCATAAGAACTTGTGATTCACCGCATACAAAAGTAGTCCTCATCATTTTTCAATAAGAAGAAAAAAAACAACAATGTTTTAAACAATTAAGACTCGTTATTTATTCAAAATAACGTATTATTGCATTTTTCAATGTGTAAAATTTAACAACTTAACAATAAACATAATAAAGATAAAGGTCAAAATGACGTCATCAGTAGTCGCGTGTATGACGTATTTTTGTTATCACACGTGTATGATAACGTTGTTCCGTGATTTGTTCTCAACTTGAAAATAAGGGTATTTATGTGATAAATAGAGAATAACTAACTGCATGTTTTTGATATAGAATTTATGTCACAACGGAAAAAAGGGGTAATTTGGTTAAAATCACGAAATTTACACCAAATTACTCCTTTGTTCCCGAGTGACATAAATTCGATATCAAAAACATGCAGTTAGTTATTCTATTTATTATATATCTGGAATAAATCTACCCTTTATTTTAAAGAAACATATAAAAAATAAATGACATGGCCTTAGGCGTATGAATGTTACGTAACCAAATACTGCTGCTTCTATTTGGCGCCAAACGACTAGCGTTATGACGTCAAAACCGCTGACGTCATTTTCCTAGTATTCGGTCTCAGTTTTTTTAAAATTCCTAGTATTAAACCCACTTTAAATTCCAAAGATGTTCCAAATCTAAAAGAAAGTAGTTCCGGCAAAAATGATATCATCACTAGTGATGATATAAAAAAAACTAAAAGTGTTATCGTCACAGTGTTAGTTATCATTTTTTTAAAAATTGATATTGATTTTATGTCACTTAAATTTCAATGCAAAATTTGGATAGGTACGTAATAATGATATATAATAAGATGTAAAAGAACTATTTTTGCCATGCAGTACAACTATCGGTTTTCGTGTGATATTTAGACAATAATGATATTTTCTAATGCCCTTTCATTTTTAATTATAACGCACCATTATGTCCTTATACGGTCTAACTTGTCATATTTACAGATGATCTAACTTGTCATATTTACAGATGGTCTAACTATTCATATTTACAGATGGTCTAACTTGTCATATTTACAGATGGTCTAACTTGTCATATTTACAGATGGTCTAACTTGTCATATTTACAGATGGTCTAACTATTCATATGTACAGATGGTCTAACTTGTCATATTTACAGATGGTCTAACTTGTCATATTTACAGATGGTCTAATTTGTCATATTTACAGATGGTCTTACTTGTCATATTTACAGATCGTCTAACTTGTCCGTCTAACTTGTCATATTTACAGATCGTCTAACTTGTCATATTTACAGATGGTCTAATTTTTCATATTTACAGATGGTCTAACTTGTCACGACATAAGAAAATGGAACACTAAGGCCAGATCTGGTTTGTACAGGAATAGACTGAATATGACCATATACTGTGAGTTTGATGAAGATGGATCAGACTGGCTAGTAAGTAGCGGCTTTTCTTTGTTTGTCATAAGAGCAAAGGCTAATCAGATTGAATACAATGAGGTACGTTGGAAACTTGGAAACATGGCAAATGGAACAAAACACGAATAATGAACAATTGATAGATAAAAAGAAACAATACCATATATATTATTGTGAGGTGTATAATAATAAAGCACAAATTCAAAAAAAGAAATCAATTTTCTTAATATAGAGGCAAATGAAATCAATGAAGACGAAAATAATAGCTGTAAATGCATTGTATTAGAATACGAATGTAATGAAGCATTATTTATAATGAACAATGAAAAGTCCTGGACCAAATGGTTTAACTGTTGAATTTTACAAATGAAATTGGAATGATATAAAACACTACTTGTTATATTCAATAATGTACACATTTCAGCATGGTTATTTAAACAAGCAAATTCAGAGAATCATGGTCCCCCGCCAGGGTCAAGGTCACAAAAATTGATATTGATGGAAAGGGGTTGTCACAAGGAATACACATGTGAAATATGAAAGCAGTACCTATTACGGTTCAGAAGTAAGGGCCATAACTCCGTGAAAAATCATCCAACCGGAACGCAAACACGATATGCGCATCTACACTTGGTGGTGATCCTTCCTATGAAGTTTCATAAAATTACAAAAAGCGGTTGCAGAGAAATAGCCCGGAAATGAATTTAGTCATACATAGCCTGATGGTGGAGTAAAGGGCCATAACTCCGTGAAAAATAATCCAACCGGAACGCAAACACGATATGCGCATCTACACTTGGTGGTGATCCTTCCTATAAAGTTTCATCAAATTCCAAAAAGCAGTTGCAGAGAGATAGCCCGGAAATGAATTTAGTCATACATAGCCTGATGGTGGAGTAAAGGGCCATAACTCCGTGAAAAATAATCCAACCGGAACGCAAACACGATATGCGCATCTACACTTGGTGGTGATCCTTCCTATAAAGTTTCATCAAATTCCAAAAAGCGTTTGCAGAGAGATAGCCCGGAAATGAATTAAGTCATACAAAGCCGGATGGTGGGGTAAAACTCCGTGAAAAATCATCCAACCGGAACGCAAACACGATATGCGCATCTACACTTGGTGGTGATCCTTCCTATAAAGTTTCATAAAATTCCAAAAAGCGGTTGCAGAGAAATAGCCCGGAAATGAATTTAGTCATACATAGCCTGAAGGTGGAGTAAAGGGCCATAACTCCGTGAAAAATCATCCAACCGGAACGCAAACACGATATGCGCATCTACACTTGGTGGTGATCCTTCCTATAAAGTTTCATAAAATTCCAAAAAGCGGTTGCAGAGAGATAGCCCGGAAATGAATTAAGTCATACATAGCCGGATGGTGGGGTAAAACTCCGTGAAAAATCATCCAACCGGAACGCAAACACGATATGCGCATCTACACTTGGTGGTGATCCTTCCTATAAGGTTTCATAAAATTCCAAAAAGCGGTTGCAGAGAAATAGCCCGGAAATGAATTTAGTCATACATAGCCTGATGATGGAGTAAAGGGCCATAACTCCGTGAAAAATCATCCAACCGGAACGCAAACATGATATGCGCATCTACACTTGGTGGTGATCCTTCCTATGAAGTTTCATAAAATTCCAAAAAGCGGTTGCAGAGAAATAGCCCGGAAATGAATTTAGTCATACATAGCCTGATGGTGGGGTAAAGGGCCATAACTCCGTGCAAAATAATCCAACCGGAACGCAAACACGATATGCGCATCAACACTTGGTGGTGATCCTTCCTATGAAGTTTCATAAAATTCCAAAAAGCGGTTGCAGAGAAATAGCCCGGAAATGAATTTAGTCATACATAGCCTGATGGTGGGGTAAAGGGCCATAACTCCGTGCAAAATAATCCAACCGGAACGCAAACACGATATGCGCATCTACACTTGGTGGTGATCCTTCCTATGAAGTTTCATAAAATTCCAAAAAGCGGTTGCAGAGAAATAGCCCGGAAATGAATTTAGTCATACATAGGGGTAAAGGGCCATAACTCGTCAGGGTTAAGGTCACAAGGTCAAAACAATTGGTATTGATGGAAATGGGTTGTCACAAGGAATACACATGTGAAATATGAAAGCAGTACCTATATGGTTCAGAAGTTATGACCAAGGTTAAAGTTTTTGTGACAGCGTGACGGACTGACGGACTGACGGACTGACGAATGAGAAATAATAGTCCCCAGCTTTCGCTAAAAGCGGGGGACAATTATATACACAAGCAGGGACAGTTCCCTAAAATTCCTTTATCATGCTAACAATTTTAAATGTTTTAAAGTTGGCGACCAATAAGTCTATTAACTACAGCTTATAAAAATGCGACTAAAGCAATATTAAATAGGATCACGAAAGTTTTGCCATCCATCATAAGCCCGTCACAAACAAGTTTCCTCAAAGGTAGATATATTGGCGTAAATATAAGAATAATTTAAGAATGTATAGAACATCTCGATAATAAAAATATAGATCAGGGCTATTATTCTTCGCCGATTTTGTATTAGCGTATGAGTGTATTTGGCCACAATTTCATGTACAATTGTTAAGAAAAGAAAGTGATATTTCTTTTTTATAAAAAAGGGTTGTTAGATTGTTTTATAGTGGCATTTGCAGTAAAGTAATTAATAACGGCTATATTTCTGACAGTTTCTTAATTATCTACATTCTTGTGTCGTTGTCTGAAAGTTTATCAAAAAACATCATCAAAAATAAAGAAATCAAGGGAATCGAAATAGAAGATCAGGAAATGAAACAAATTATGTTTGCGGATGACACAACATTTCTTACAGATGGAACAGAAATTCTTTAAGTCTTGATTTACAGTTTAAACACTTTTGGTAAAGTGTCCGGTTTAGAATTAAATATAAAAATATCAACGATAGTATTCCTATTATAACACGGTGTGTCGGTAGAATATATTCTGCGACCGATGCATCAGTCGTTATGCAATCTCCGCAACCCTAAGCGCTATGCGGGAAGCCATTACTGCCATTTTTAAAGTATGTGGTATAACCCGACGTGTATCGAATACTGGCCAACCAAGGAGGACGCTCTAACAGCTACACAACGGAGATAGTTTAATGATATTTCGAACGAATGCTCAGTTTTAGCTTAGGGAGGTACAACGACTCGTGGGGTTTTAGTGAATACATGTACATGTTAAAGTTTAGTGACTTATTAATATGTTTTAAATGTTGTATTGACTACATTCGTTTTGTTATTGATGTTAACGCCGTTTTAAGCATTATTTCAATTTGTTCACGAGACAGTTCACTTTTTCATGATCTTTGGGTTAACATGCCAGTACAATGCTAGAAAATGTGCTTCACCCAAGGTCACTCCACCATGACCGCTGCAACTGATGATACCAAAATGCATATACACAATGCGTAGACCAAGATCATTGTGCATATGTGTGTAGTCAAATCTCTATTGGGCACCTCTTTATTGTACAATTTAGTCAATTAACCGGATCAGTAAGTGACATAGTCTTGATTGATCATGCTTAAAGTTTGAGGTATGTCCATTTTTACAGGTATTTCAAAGGAGACTAGACGGTTCAATTGATTTTTACCGAAACTGGAGGGAGTACAAAACAGGATTTGGGGATATGAGCGGCGAATTTTGGTTAGGTAAGACATCTTATTACAAAGAAGTAATGATTCGAGCATATTTATATAGACACATATTTGGAAGTTTGTCCACCTTTCCCTAAACAGGATTTGGGGAATGTGCGGCGACTTTTGGTTACATTAGACACCTTATTACAAAGAAGTAATGATTCGAGCATATTTACATTGACATATATTTGGAAGTTTGTCCAATTTTCCTTTAAGCTCTTCGTGAAGTTTGAAAGAGAAATGTGACTTGTCATCATATGGAACTCATCAGTATAACGAAATCGATGTTTGGTCTTATGAGTGAATTAACAAGTTAATGACCAGCCCTGTGTTCAATGTAGCCAACCCTCAAATCAAATTACAGCTTTGTCATCCCTGGTGAGGCTACCAAGCTGCTACAGTGAATAAAATGCAGCTACTGAACGTGTTTGCATCAGTTAACCGTTTGCATGGGTACGTTTTCAATGATACCTCATGTAACTTGACCGATAGTTTGTCAAATACGCCAATAGCATGAGCAGTTTGTAAAGTTCAAATGAGGTTTAGATATGTAATATGTATTATTTATGTGGCAATTCAAAATGTTTATTTATGCCAGATGTAACTATAACACTTTAACTGCTGAAACCGATGTTGAGAAAAGTGTGCCACCAGTAAAGAGCCAGGCAAGCTGGGACACGCACGCCGTCTGACCAGACTATGTGTGCTGTCGGCTGCCTAACTGGACAATGTTATCGTGAGATTCCTAATATTGACTTTGAATCCAAATTCAAAGCTTGCAAGTCCATTTCTAAAACAATCAGTATTGAAAGGTCTAAAGAATAACGGAAACTTGCTGTAGTGTATTGTGAATATACCTAGCGAATATTCAAAAGTTCTGAAAGGGGGGTTACACTTCCATGGATTCTGAAACATGTAGAAAGAGGATCCCCCGAGGAACATTCCTTTGATATGAGTCCATTGGTTTAGGAGTAGAAATTGTGAAACGGGCAGTCAGACAGACGGCGCCGGACGATGAGAGATCAAAATAGCTCACCCGCAAGTTGTCCTAAGGTGAGCTAATTTACTTGAATGGAACACAACTGTTATGTTTTATTCCTTGAACATCTATAAATGCGGAAATCCTGGGTTTTTTTAGGTTATGTTCTGCGTTTTGAACACCTTTAAATATTTTTGCATGAGTAGGACTAGAGAATCTACATGCCATCCTAGTAAGCTCCACCTCTCAGTTTGAGTTGCGGGTTGATTTGGAAGATTGGGACGGGGAGAAAAGGTATGCCGTCTATGATGTCTTTGATCTGAATGGCGAACGGGATGGATACAGAATTCGATGCGAGGGATATTCAGGTATATCGACCAGTCGTGTCTGTCACCAAGAGTTGCTGGTATTAAATCGGTTTTTACAACAACATATACATCATATCAGGGAAAGAAGTTCACCTAACCATGTGTTTCCGGGTATCCATTGCACCATTTTTCCACACAACATTCGTCTGAGCCAACAGGTTATCTTCAAACAATGGATATTTAGTCCATTGGTGGAGGACGCAATAACCTAATATCAATGACTTATGTAACTCACCTCACCGATAGGTATTCTGTATGATATGGTAGTGATTATACAAATCAACATCCGTCGAGACGTGTTTATATATTTTGAGTTACATAATAGCTTGAAATGACTCCAGGGTTCGATAATCCGCTACCTACACAAGCTGTTTATTTTGTTATTTACGCGTATTTAGTTTTAGAGTAATACACACACACTAACACTGTGTTAGGTAAATCTGCGTACTTCCCGAATGCATATCGTGATGAGAAAACTCATACAAAGGTCAAACAGAACTGTCAATTTGACAAGGAAAATTGGAGGTCGTATACATATCGTGGCGATTTTGATTTTTGAATGGCATTTAGTATTACACTTGCGTAAATCAAGTCCTACTACACTTCTAGATTTCTGTCTGACAAGGGGGATGCACAGGGTCATTGGAGACTAATTAGACACAGATGCATTAATACGCCCAAATTGGCGCTGTTCATATATAAGAGCAATTCAATCCATATATAAAAAAACACCTCAGATATCTTTCAATGCACCAATGCAACTGGATCCAAAAAGACAATGTTTGTCAGCAATTTCTTGTCAGATTAGACTTCTAATGACTAAATAGCGAACAGTGCAGGATCAGTCCAAACGGCTTGGCTGTTCAGTATTGACCTCAGTTTACACTGTTCGTATATGTCTTAGGTTTGACTTTCAATTATCACGGCTCATATGTGTGAAGCTTCTGTACTTTATTGAAGGTACAGCTGGGAAAGGTCTAGACAATGGTATGCGGTTTACGACTCTCGACAGAGATAACGATAAGTCTCGGAGAAACAACTGTGCCGTGAAATATCACGGTGCCTGGTGGTACAACGCTTGTCATCGTTCCAACTTGAACGGATATTATTACCAAGGAGGTCATAACGACAGACATGGGAAAGGTGCAGTCTGGTATCAGTGGAGAGGCCATTTGTATTCATATAAGACAATTTCAATGAAAATGCTAGAAAAATAGACACTATAAGTTCAATCCCTTGAATATGTCGTGTATACACTCGAATATGTTTTCAAGTTTCATGACATGATTTTTTATTACACACCGGTACATTTTCCGGCGCAAAAACATGCAAATTGTCATGCGCAGGTCAGACAAGACAGATTAAAATTCCGTATTGTACACGTGTATTATACGAAATTGTGACGTCAGACGGTGCGCGGTCTACTTTCAGCGAGGTTCCCGTTTTGAATCTGCGCTACGTAGTAAAATATGCAGACAACCAGTACTAATCACTATTTAGGAAAATCGTTTCTATTTTATGTATCGAAAGCCTAGCGTTAAATTGAATGAAACCCCGCAAATAAAGATTGCTATTTAACGGACACAAACTATAGTCATATGAATTTTTACCTATAATTCCAACCTCAACCTTGAACCAAAGTGGTTTTATCTTGCACTTTGTATATAGTCTCAGTTTGGTAAACAATTGTGGTAAGTCATCTTAAAATACTTCAAGCGGTTTCAAAAGTTATTGAACGGACACGGAATATAGTCATAGGTCCTTTGAACTGTAATTGCGACATTGACCTTAATCCAACGTGGTTGTAACATGTGCTCTGCACGTATTCTTAACATGGTGAACATTTCTGGCGGTTTTTTTCGAAATCCTTCAAGTGGTTCAAAAGTTATGGAGAGGACACGATCTGTGACAGACAGACAGTCAAAGCAAAAACAATACATGTATGTCTCCCCATTAAATGGTGGGTGACACACTTACTATAAACTAGATTGATATATGTTTAAAACTAAAAAGATAAGGTAAATATACAACTGATATACTTAATTGAAATCGTATTATTAGGGTAACAAGTATTGAAAAACTCAATTGTTCTTTCAAATACTCACTTTTGGTAGCATTGGGCAATACTTAATTCACAGAGAAAACTCTGTTAGTTTTTGGAAAGACACATTTAAATTATTGTGTTGTTTGCCCTTGTAAGAAATTGCTACACTGACAAATAGAAATTGTCAAATCAAGAGATATTATTATAAATAATCCACAAAGTGAGATTGTAGAATCACTTACTGAATAATAGATCAAATTCATGTTAAAAGCCCATGCATCGTTGATAGGGTATCAATAATGAATGTATACATGTTGTATTATAATAAGTTTACTTTGTTGTATTGAAAATAAATAAGGATTATTATTGTTTTCAGTACGAAATTTAATGTTTGTGTGATAATTGTTTAACCCTATCCCACATAACAATAAATCTGTAGCAGACGAATTTGAAAACATTTAGGAAAGAAAATGGAAAATCTCTTAAAATGAATGTACACTTATTGGAAAGAGTTGAAAATATGGTGACAAAAGGAGACATTGCTCGTTTTGAGGCAATTTCTTCTTTTGTTGCCATGTTTTCAAAGGGCCGTCTACTGCCGAAGAGTCAGAAAGTGTCTGTATGAGGGGAAGGGTTAAACACAAATAATTGTCTAAACACAGGCATCATTAAATTAATTGCTGTATTAACTACTGTTGATGTTTATAGATGAGTGGTTCAATGATTATCCACACTATTAGTTAATTAGTGAAAAGGGGTTAATTACTCAGTATCACCCAATTGCTGAACATGAATATTCCCATAGAGCGCACATGCAATTTATCCTTTTCTTTATATGTTTATAAGTAGACTATCCTTCATAAAACTATACTTATGTTTTTCTAATATGTTTTTTTTTCAAAGCATGATACCGATGCAGATTGCTAGTTAGAGGTAAAAATGGTGACATATTCCAACTTGCTAAACATGAATTTCTCCTTTTCTTACAATATTTCGAAACCATTAACAAAGTATAGGTATACTTTCCTCCATAAAAACTATGCTTATATTTTGCTATCTGTTTTCAAAGTCTGATGCCCTCTGTTACACACTTGGTGTCATGTTACATCACTCCAACAGAGGACACCACAGTGTTTGTGATGTAACACACAATCCCGGACACAATATTATGTCTCATAGTTTGCTACGATGTTTTCAAAGTTAACACAAAACATCACATTAGCACCAAATTGCGAAATATACAAACATTCACATGCTACTTCTAATGAGAAATACTCCAAATTGCTAAACAAGAATTTGTAATAGTGCGCTCATGCAATTTCTCCTGTTATTACAATGTTTCCAACAGATCAATATAAGGAGACTTTCCAGATTGCTAGTAAGGATTGAAAAGGGTGAAATACTCTGTATCTCCAAATGGCTATGACATTTTCCATAGAGCGCATTAATATAAATATACTTTCTTTCATAGAAAATTGACTTATCTTTTGCTAATATGTTTTCAAAGTAAATATGAATATTTGATTTATTTTTAAATTTGTACATATTTTGTTTATAACAAATATATATTCCTTAGATTTATTGTTAGTGTTTATATGTTATTTGTTTATTTCTTTGGATAAATTTATTAAAAAGTTTGTCAAAAAAAATGTTTTTATAGTTATACACAAACAGTACATATAACAGAGCAAAACGGGAGAGAGAATGTCGAAAAGGAAAATGTTATATAGTATATTTTCATAAAGTCATACTAGTACAACTTTTAGGTCATCACCTTTTTATTATCTGTTTTACGAAATTTTCAGATTAGCATTAATCTGAAAAAAACATTGATTGGTCTCAAAAACAATTAAATGAAGATTATTTAAAAATAACTAGAAATACTCAATCAGTAAACTTCGTTGTTATAAATGTTAATATAAATGGAAGAGGGGACGAGCTGGTTGCCGATTTTTCGCGACCAATTCAGAAATATATCGTGGGAATACCATTATCATGATCAGGGGAAAAAGCAACAAATCGACTTTTGTTGGTTGATTTCTATCAAATTAGTCTCGTAAAATCCCTCAAATTCTGCTTTTGAACTCGGCTGAAATCATTGACACTCGCCATTTTAGTTTCTACACATGTGGGAATTTCGGGAAATACCTAGTAAGAATTATTATGAATGTACACTAATTGAAAAGGGTTGAAAATATGGTGACAAAAGGAGGCAATTTCTTCTTTTGTCGCGATGGTTTCAAAGAGCCGTCTACTGCCGAAGAGTCAGAAAGTGTCTATATGAGGGGAAGAGTTAAATAAATATAATTGTCTAAATACATGTATCTTTGAATGAATTGTTGTAATAACTACTTTTGATGTTTATAGATGAGTGGTTCAATTATTATCCACACTATTAGTTATGTGTGGAAAAGGGTTAATTACTCAGTATCACCCAATTGCTGAACATGAATATTTCCATAGAGCGCACATGCAATTTATCCTTTTCTTAACATGTTTATAAGTAGACTATCCTTCATAGAAACTATACTTATCTTTTTCTAATATGTGTTCAAAGTATGATACAGATGCAGATTGCTAGTTAGAGGTGAAAATGGTGACATATTCCAACCTGCTAAACATGAATTTCTCATTTTCTTACAATATTTCGAAACCATTAATAAAATATAGGTATACTTCCCTTCATAAAAACTAAACATATATTTTGCTGTCTGTTTTCAAAGTCTGATGCCCTCTGTTACACACTTGGTGTCATGTTACATCACACCAACAGAGGACACTACAGTGTTTGTGATGTAACACAAAATCCCGGACACTATATTATGTCTCATATTTTGCTGAGATGTTTTCAAAGTCAACACAAAACATCACATTAGCACTAAATTGCGAAATATACAAACATTCACATGCTACTTCTAATTAGAAATACTCCAAATTGCTAAACATGAATTTGCAATAGTGCGCTCATGCAATTTCTCCTTTTCTTACAATGTTTCCAACAGATCAATATAAGGAGACTTTCCAGATTGCTAGTAAGGATTGAAAAGGGTGAAATACTCTGTATCTCCAAATGGCTATGACATTTTCCATAGAGCGCATTAATATAAATAGACTTTCTTTCATAGAAAATTGACTTATTTTTTGCTTATATGTCTTCAAAGTAAATATAAATGTTGATTTTTCTTTTTAAATTTGTACATATTTGGTTTATAACAAATATATATTCCTTAGATTTATTGTTAGTGTTTATATATTATTTGTTTATTTCTTTGGACAATTTATTAAAAGGTTTGAAAAACAACAACAATTGCTTTATAGTAATACACAAACAGCACATCTAACAGAGCAAAACGGAAGAGAGAATGTCGAAAAGGAAAATGTTAGATAGTATATTTTCATAAAGTCTTACTAGTACAACTTTTAGGTCATCACTTTTTTATTATTTGTTTTACGAAATTTTCAGATTAGCATTAATCTGAGAAAAGCTTTGATTGGTCTCAAAAGCAATTAAATCAAGATTATTTAAAAATAACTAGAAATACTCAATCAGTAAACTTCGTTGTTATGAATGTCATTATAAATGGAAGAGGGGACGAGCTGGTTGCCGACTTTTCGCGACCAATTCAGAAATATATCGCGGAAATGCCATTATCATGATCAGGGAAAAAAGCAACAAATCGACTTTTGTTGGTTGATTTCTATCAAATTAGTCTCGTAAAATCCCTCAAATTCTACTTTTGAACTCAGCTGGAATTATTGACACTCGCCATTTTGGTTTCTACACATGTGGGAATTTCGGGAAATACCTAGTAAGAATTATTATGAATGTACACTAATTGAAAAGGGTTGAAAATATGGTGACAAAAGGAGGCAATTTCGTCTTTTGTCGCGATGGTTTCAAAGAGCCGTCTACTGCCGAAAAGTCAGAAAGTGTCTATATAAGGGGAAGAGTTAAATAAAAATAATTGCCCAAATACATATATCTTTGAATGAATTTTTGTAATAACTACTTTTGATGTTTATAGATGAGTGGTTCAATGATTATCCACACTATTAGTTATGTGTGGAAAAGGGTTAATTACTCAGTATCACCCAATTGCTGAACATGAATATTTCCATAGAGCGCACATGCAATTTATCCTTTTCTTAATATGTTTATAAGTAGACTATCCTTCATAGAAACTATACTTATCTTTTTCTAATATGTGTTCAAAGTATGATACAGATGCAGAGTGCTAGTTAGAGGTAAAAATGGTGACATATTCCAACCTGCTAAACATGAATTTCTCCTTTTCTTACAATATTTCGAAACCATTAACAAAGTATAGGTATACTTTCCTTCATAAAAACTATGCTTATATTTTGCTGTCTGTTTTCAAAGTCTGATGCCCTCTGTTACACACTTGGTGTCATGTAACCTCACTCCAACAGAGGACACCACAGTGTTTGTGATGTAACACAACATTCTGGACACAATATTATGTCTCATATTTTGCTACGATGTTTTCAAAGTCAACACAAAACATCACATTAGCACCAAATTGCGAAATATACAAACATTCACATGCTACTTCTAATGAGAAATACTCCAAATTGCTAAACATGAATGTGTAATAGTGCGCTCATGCAATTTCTCCTTTTATTACAATGTTTCCAACAGATCAATATAAGGAGACTTTCCAGATTGCTAGTAAGGATTGAAATGGGTGAAATACTCTCTATCTCCAAATGGCTATGACATTTTCCATAGAGCGCATTAATATAAATATACTTTCTTTCATAGAAAATTGACTTATTTTTTGCTTATATGTCTTCAAAGTAAATATAAATATTGATTTTTTTTTTTTTTAATTTGTACATATTTGGTTTATAACAAATATATATTCCTTAGATTTATTGTTAGTGTTTATATATTATTTGTTTATTTCTTTGGACAATTTATTAAAAAGTTTGGAAAAAAAAAATTGCTTTATAGTTATACACAAACAGCACATCTAACAGAGCAAAACGGGAGTGAGAATGTCGAAAATGAAAATGTTAGATAGTATATTTTCATAAAGTCTTACTAGTACAACTTTTAGGTCATCACTTTTTTATTATTTGTTTTACGAAATTTACAGATTAGCATTATTCTGAGAAAAACTTTGATTGGTCTCAAAAGAAATTAAATCAAGATTATTTAAAAATAACTAGAAATACTCAATCAGTAAACTTCGTTGTTATAAATGTCAATATAACTGGAAGAGGGGACGAGCTGGTTGCCGATTTTTCGCGACCAATTCAGAAATATATCGCGGGAATGCCATTATCATGATCAGGGAAAAAAGCAACAAATCGACTTTTGTTGGTTGATTTCTATCAAAGTCTCGTAAAATCCCTCAAATTCTGCTTTTGAACTCGGCTGAAATCATGAACACTCGCCATTTTGGTTTCTACACATGTGGGAATTTCGGGAAATACCTAGTAAGAATTATTATGTATATTAAAAGTGATTTATTCCCTTTTATATATGGAACCGTTCAACCGACCCATTCAAAATTACAAAGGTTCTTTACAATTTTCTGAAGGTCCCAACGGACCCGTTCACAATTCTCGCTATCTAGCATATTATTAACTTTTGAACTTGATTTTCGGACAAAAAGGTATATAATTCTAGACCCGTCGTCGTTGTGTACATCTTTAAATGCCGTATATTCATTCAGGTTTTTACCGAATATGATATTTAATCGAATAAAATATCCAACAAAAAATTCATATATCTTATACAGACAAAAAGTAAAGGGAGTTCAGTGATATTTGGTTTAATTTTGTTTACCTTTTTCGTCTAGTCAATTTAACCGCATGCTGGAAGGAAACAAAATTGCGGACGATTCAAATTGTTCGCTGATGTGATTTCGATGCATCAAAGTGGTAAAGAGATGAGCTGCATATTTTTGAGACTGCAGTCAATGTTAAATATGATTTATTTAACCGTTGCAATAGCTGTTAATGATAACGTTGAATGCCCCGGTCGTAATCATGTGGATGGAGAGTTAATTATTGAAGACGTATGCATAAATAATACATCTGGATGATGTTGGAACGTTTGGAAATAGACTTCTCTAGATTAAATCATCTAGCTAGTATCAAAAGCCTTATTTACAAATACAACAACCTATTATTCAGTAGCATAGCTGTAACACTGAAATTCACAAGTTTATAAAATACGACGCCCATTTTCACTTAAAAATAAATTTGCCAATGGTTAAAGGAACATGTGACCATATTCTACACTTATATGGTCCTTCAAGTTACGCAAGCCATTGCAATGATACAATGCCATAGAGATTAACCGTCTGAGAGATCATGATTATCTGCGTTTTGGCTCAATTACACCGTATGGGAGCGACATCGGATATTGTTATTTAGTGAGGCGAGAGAATTTGTAAAGGAACTTGACCAAAGAATAAGTTTTTTCGAAATTATGACATTTCTAAGAATCTGACATTTACTATCATATTTATATATTCATCCATAACAAGCTCCGTCAACGAAACCTAAAATTATTCCGAAAGGGTGCCATATACTTTATATCGATCGTAAAACATAACATCTAGTACCTGCAAGAAATTGTGTCCGTCAACCTCATTCCCGTTGAAGTATTTCATTTCAGTTCAGTTTGTATCCGCTTTTATTATAATCAAATACAAACTCTTAAAAAACTATTTATTTTAAATGTACAGCTGTTTAAAAGTTGTTGACAACTCGTTGTACGGCATACTATTATGGTAATATATGGCATACTGCATTGAAATCAAATGAAAATATGCCATTGTTTATCTGCACAACGATTGTTTCCTTAATATGTAAATCTGCTAATAAATAAATAAAAAGGCTGATATTTCTACTTTACGTTCAAACAATTACGCCTGTGAAGACATCGTCACCGCCGGTCCCAGCTACCCTCACTACGTGTGTATCGTGAGTGCTAACACTTACAGAAGTCGCTTTGGCTGTGATTAACACTTAAAAAAACAAGCATACGAAGGAGTTCAAATACGTTTGTGTATAATCGACGGAAACAATTCCGTTTTCACCTGACATCCCATTCTTCGGTCGGTTTAGATGTGTGCCAGTATTGTAAAACTTAATTCCATGACAGTGGATCTTTCGCTAGACATCTTGAAATCTGTCAGTAGAAACCCAAGCGCTTTGCCTGTGAAATATGCCAGAAGACATTTTCTCGTAAGTATAAACGGGATGGTGATATGAGAGGAAATCACGGAGAAAAGAAATACTGTTGTGAAATATGTGGCAGGCGATTTGGTTGGCGGTCCTGCCTTAATGTTCACAAAGCACAGGTGATAATTTTTGTCTAGTGTTTTAGGTGAGTTTTCAATAAAAGTAGTCTTACGTACAAGACACGATGTGTACAATAACAGGTAAGGGATGCGATTTCGTTCTGTTCTTGTTGCACTCCGTCAATCCAATATTATTCCTAGACGTTTATGAGGTAATATTGTACTCTCATCACATTTCTAGTGCTGACGTACAGGTACCACACCCCTAGCTGCAGAGTCTGGTGCATAAATGGTGACTAGCCTTCTTTTCGCCGTCCTCTTAGATCGGACGACGTTGTCAAATATATGGTCCCTACAAACAAATAGAAAATATGAGATCCACTCTAGGACAAACAACTTTAGCGAAAGTGTTACACTTTAGGAAGCCACTTCCCTTCGCAACAATGCTAAAAGATGCAAATGGACTACTACTTTCAGAAGTTCTTTAAACCCATATTGGACTTATGGCTAACATATTGTAGATCCTGATAAAACTGTGCGTAAGCGCAGATTCGTCTGGATCTACACAAGGCGCTAAAGATGGTTGTGCAAAACATTGCTAATATGATACTAAGTATAGAACTGGAAAAGGCAGCAGATGCATCTACCACACCTTGTAGTTTCACATTTATCAAATAATTTGATAAGGAAGATGTCCTTCTTGACCTTCAATTGTCGGAGATCACGAATCCTCTGACTGAGTAATTGAGCAGACTTTGTGAATCCTCCTTGTATAAATTCGTTATCAGTATCATCACATGTTGAAATATAAGTGTGGCCGTAGTCAAACAATTTTGATAACCTGTCTTTGAAGTCTTCGAAGAAATATGTTTCGGCTTTTTTTTATTGCCAAAATTAGCTTATTTCCAATGCATTAAAATCACCAATTAACGTATATGTTCCTTTTGTTCCTTTTGCCGTGGTGACTTTTGTTTACGTTATGTGCATGACAAAGTGTCGTAATTGTACTTATAAAGTGTTGAAGATATAAATGTCTTTTTAAGAAGCCGTACACTATCTATTTGTGGACTTTTAATCAGCCGTATACACAACATGTAAGCCGCCGTACAGGTAACATTTACGTAAAAAGCAGATAATGACGGATAAAAACTGACCAGACATGCAATTATTGTGCTGAAATGAAACTATATCAACGGAAATGAAGTTGACTGAAACACTTTTTTGCCCGTACTAGATGTTATGTTTTACGAGCGATATAAAGTATATGGCACCCTTTCGGAATAATTTGGACGGCGGAGTTTGTTATCGTTGGAAGCATGTCAGATTCTTAGAAATGTATTAATTTTGATAAAACTTATCCTTTGGTCATGTTCCTTTACACTTTCTTTCACTTCACTTAGTACCAATATCCGGTGTCGCTCCCATACGGTGAATTATATTGTTGATTTAAATTCTGTTTCATTTCAAGTATTGAGGTCAGCGAAAAATAAAAGAATAAAAGGAACTCAGCCGTATGACGTCCTTATTTTTACTGATACTTGGCTTTCACCAACTGTCGCTTCTTCTTACTTGATAATACCTAACGTTTAAGGTCCATGCATATGTGACAGAACTGACAAACAAGGTGTTGCGGTCGCAATCTATGTTCAAAATATTTATTTTGAAGTCATCCTATAAACATGATCTTCATGTTCCTGGACTCGAGGCTATATGGGTAGAAATAAACTTCAAGTTTCAAAAACTTCTAGTCGGTGCATCTTCCGAATGGAAACATGTAAATGCAGGAGTACCCCAGAGATCCATCCCTAGACCGTACTATTTCTGATCTACATTAATGATATTGTCTCTGACATACAATCAAACATTTTACTTTTTGCAGACAACATATCTCTTTACGTTAAAGTTGGGGACCCAAACCTGACATCACAAGTACTAAACAATGATATTGATAAAATCCATATATGGTCTAAAACATGGCTTTTTACTTTCAATCATGCTAAAACCAAAACCATGATCTTTAGCCGGATAAGACACAAACCTACCCAGCCCCCATTAATCTTCAACGACACTCATATTTCAACAGTGAATGAACATCGCGATCTCGGTCTCATCATTCAGTGGACTGCAGACGGAAAACTCAAATATTTACAATCCTGGAAACAGCCTGTCAATGTATAGTTATTCTAAAATCCTTAAGATTTATTTTAAATCGGAAGAGTCTTGAAAGTACTTACCTGACCGTTATACGTCCTGTTTTAGAATATGCAGATGCCGTCTCGGATAACTGTACCAATGCACTTAAAAAATAATTAGAGGCTATTCAAGTTGAAGATGCCCGTATAATAACAGGAGCAACTAAGCTCTGTAACATAGAACATCTGTACAATGGGACACTCTTGACAAAAGAAGACAAAAACACAAATTAATCTTAACGTACAAAATTATACAACAATAAGCTTCAAAATATATCCAAAGAAGACAAAGTATTACTACACATAATCTAAGAGACGACACTAAATTTCCTGGAATCTTTTGTCGAACAGAATTCTATAAATCTTCGTTCTTGCCTTCAACAATCAACACCTGGAACACATTTCCCGAAACAACCCGTCGTTCCCTAACACTAGCTTCATTTTAACAATCACTAAACCCTATTCAGCTTAAACCATCTCTACTCTTTTATATTGGAGACAGGAATGCACAAGTCTTGCACACACGGCTGAGGCTGTATTGTAGGTCTCTTAACTACGATCTTCACCGTAAATTCATGAATAACACCCCTTACTGTACTTGTTGAGCACATGAAACAGTACATCGTTCTCTCTTAAATTGCCAAATATATCAGCACTTAAGAAATCACTATTTGGCTGACCTAAAATGTCCTTTGATAACATCGAACCTTATACTTGGAAATGAACACCTTACATTTGACGAAAACAAACACGTTATCCTAGAAATTCACAAATACATCATTACAACGAACAGGTTCTAAATCGACTCTATCTGCGCTTTTCTTACATGATGGTGAATATACGTTTTGAAACAAGATGCCATTGCGCTCTCTGTAAGAAAATCGACGAGATAAACAGACAGACAGACAGACAGACGGACAGACGGACAGACGGACATACAGATATACAGACGGACGGACGGAAGGACGGACAAACTCATGGGAGTGTACTTGTGGGGTTATTTCCTTTGATGTTTACTTGTGGGGTGCACCCCACAGGTACTCTCTCATGCGGACGAACGAACGGACGGACGGACGAACGGACGGACGGACGAACGGACGGACGGACGGACAGACGTACTCATGAAGTGTATTTGTGGGGTTATTTCTTTTGTTTCAAACTTGTGGGTTGCAACCCACAAGTATGCTATTCATTCCGTAATTATTCCCCCTTTACGGAATGAATAGCATTAATATGCAACTACAAGGTGTTATAAAACAAACAAAAACAATATTTATCTAAATGTCTTTATAAGGTTGGCGGGTGGACTCTCACTTGGACGGACGGACAGACAGACAGACCGCATATTTAAATGTAGATAAACTGTATATAGAAAATAAGCTATATGGTGAAAATCAATAGGGATTTAGTGGGCGTGTATTTAAAGTTTCTTTCGTGGAATGTAGAAGGGCTGATACAACAATAAATAATCAGTATGACTTAGTGTGTATGTATGACAAATAAATCCTCAAATATTGACCTTAAAGGTTACAGTAAGCCAGTACACTCGTACAGAAGATATCAATATAAGAGAGCAAAACGTAGTAGTGGCGGACTAATTATTTATATAAGGAACACGTTTAGAAAAGGAATTAAAGGGATAAAAAGCAAGTATGATTCGTTAGTCTGGTTAAAGTTAGATCAACATTATTTTCGAATGACGAGTGATGTTTACCTAGCTGTTACCTATGTGGCACCAGAAAATTCCCCTATGCATAAAATGATTTGGGAAAAGTATTTATAACAGGAGATATGAATGCACGTACTGGAAAAAAAATAGACTTCATAACCAACAATTCAAACTTTGAAAACACAGTCAATAGACACAATAGAGCACTTCTGCGTGCCACACAGGACCACAAATCAAACCGATACGGGGATTTATTGATTGATTTATGTAAATCTTCCGATGTTTGTATCGTAAATGGTAGATTATACGATTACGCGGCTATAGGTAAATACACGTGTACTATGTATAACGGTAACAGTGTAGTAGATTATCTATTGACAAATGAGAGAGATATGAATCAACTTATATACTTTAATGTAGAAACATTTAATACATTTTCCAACCATGCTCCCATTGCATTTTCTTTCAAAATTCTGCATGAAAAAACGCAACTAATTATTCAAACATAAAGTACTGTAGATAGTATCCTGAAAAAAAAGACTTCATTTATTGAAGACATAAACTCAGAAATTCATATACTAGAAGAGAAGTCTGAAATAGCGAAAGAGTCAACTACTGATACAATAATTGATGTTTTTACATCATATCTAAATGAAAATAGTAATTAATATTTTTATAAATATGTTAAATATAGTACTTTTGAATTTATATCATCTGATAAATTTAAACAAAAATGGTGTCAAAATTTTGGTCACATGTATTTATAAATATAATTTCTCTAATGATTGCAATATTGAAAGCTTTATCTTTAGAAAACCAAAGACAATTTGAATACAATTTAATCGAGAGTACATGTATATATAAGCCGCCCCATGAAGAAATCAACAGTGTGGACTCTGCGTAAAGTATCGATACGGATCAGCCTGCGTAATCCACGCAGACTGATCCGGGCTGACACATTCCGTCTCAGGAGGATAGAGGTAAAGAGTAATGTGTTCTGAAACAGAAAAATATGTAGGAGGCGAACAGTGTCTATCCAGGTAAGCCTGCGTGACATGCTTAGGCTGATCCGGGTCGATCTTTTACGTAGAGTTCACAATGTTGGTTTTCTTGTCGAACGGTTTATATACAAATGAACTCATGTTCCTTTGCCCATGTGTTACATTTTTTTATAAAAACATCCAACAAATTTGCAGTAGTCGATTTTGGTTAAACTATTGAAATTCTTTGAGAACAAAAATCATAATATTGAAAACATCGTGACAAAAGGATAAAGATCATCATGTGCAAATTCCTCTTTCGCCAGAATTGTTAAAAAAAATAGCTTGCTGCAGATGTACCAAACAGCGTCTGAAAGGGACGTTTAGCGTCTGATTGAACTTGCAATGTTGATACGTCTGTTTTGATAATGCAAGAAAGATTAACTATAGCATAACATTTTATACATTGTCAAAGCAAATTACTGAATTCACTGGCCTATTCGTGTGTCATTTGTGAGTTTTTAATAATGTTCCCACGAAAGAAGCCTCGTTAGAACTCATAATATAATGATCATCACCGTACGGCGTCTGTATGTTTATGTAGTAACCAAGCTTCGATTTATCAGGAATCCATGCTCG
Organism: Serripes groenlandicus; assembly: GCA_031761405.1. Taxonomy (NCBI): domain Eukaryota; kingdom Metazoa; phylum Mollusca; class Bivalvia; order Cardiida; family Cardiidae; genus Serripes; species Serripes groenlandicus. The sequence goes on from JASEVX010000198.1 coordinate 295,187, forward strand.
AACTTGACCGCCTGAGTTGTACGCAAACGCTGTTCCACCAAAGTGTGGTCTTCCACCTTGTGCAGCCCCAAAACCCTTCATTTGGTCTACTTTCAGCTTCCGTACAAATGGAGAATATGTCATCATCCGTGATTGCGTTATGTATAAGACCAAACTGATCCTGTCCTTTGTCCGATTTTCCAACATTAAAATCCTGTTCACTCTTTAGGATTGTTTGCGACCATGCAAGAATCCTAACGCTTCCCTCATCTATTTGAAAGGGGTACCTTTGGTAATATTCCGTGTCGTAAGCAGACCAAATTCTTACGGAATTATTACAGTACTATATGCCCAAGCAACGCTACCACCATTATGATATTCATTGAACAGCTCCGTTGATTCAACTCCTTCGGAGATATAAGTACCATAACTAGCCTTTACTCGGATCTGAACATTCACCAAAGCTGGTTAATCGTTAAAACCGTAAAATATATCGTAGAACGATGTACTGCTATTTGTAACATCTAATGGAAGCCAATCTGACTTAAAGCCTTCTGGTGGCATGTCCAACCAGCTCCAAGCTTTGACTCGCACCATAGCTTTATGAGATTTCTGGTGGTTTGAACCGACTTTGCTGTTTTCATGGGTGATTTGAAATGAGTACACTGTTAACAGGTCTTCAAGCTTTCGATTTCACTTCGCAATATAGTGATGCCGTCCTTCATAAAAGCAATCACCTTTTCGATTTCCGCTATGCGTTCTACTGTTTCCAAACGTTTATCTCCGGCTAACCTTCCATATATTTCTCCAAGACATTGGTTCATATAATAACAGGTTACCGGCAGGAGTATAAGCGGTATTTTCCCCATCGTTGATGGATGTTAGATTCCAGTATCGACTCGTTTTATAGCCTTCACTGGCTTATCTTTAACACGCTTTCATATTTCATGAGCGTAGCTAGTACACATACTTATTTTTTATAGATCGAAACTTTCTTCTTTAATACCATTGAAATCATCACGTTTTTACCCTCAGGTAGAACATCCTATATCAGGGGAAATGAATGCATGATACATCTGAAAAAAGGGTTCATGTATTATGCAAGAAAGAAATCCGACCGCGAAGTTGGTCCCCGTCAATTTGCACACACTCAGATTGGGTCAAAACTGTTTTCCCACATACTCTATTTTCACAATCAGACAAGGTCAAATTCAAATAATGATCAAATCAAAAAGTTCCAGTGCATCCTCAATATATTTACAACACTTACATTTACACATGTTTTCCATATTTGTGTATATAAAGTCGTCTGCTGCAGGGAAGGGGGGTTAAACTGACCTCTGATACCATAGATAGGTTAGACTTCATGGTAACGATTTAAACCACATTTGCTGTGCTCCTTATAATTTGAGACCCCTGGAAATACAAAAGTTGACAATATTCTGCTTGTTTTATTAAATAAAAACTGATTCGATTCCCGAAGGATGCTTGCTACGCATATGTTTTATAAATATAAAGAATTCTCATTTGTAAAATATCACAAACAGGAATATGTAGAAATTTACAATGGAAACGAATCATCAGCGAAACATGTCTGAACTTACAATTATTCACTCATCAAACCTAAGTTGGACGTGGACTTTCTTTTTCCTTATCTAGCTGGCACACACACAAAGAAAAACGTTAGATAAAAGCTTATTTGTGTGCCATGTTGTGTCGTCGGTTTGGTAGTTTCAAAGACAGAAATGTGAGAAGCGTCGGGCTAGTTTTGGGTCTTATTGTATTTACATGTACGTACAGTGCCTATTCGTGAGAGCCTGTATGTTCTATTGTATAGAGCAGGGCCCGAAACGATATACTTATGAAAACGTCCTCTGTGCTCAGAAATTAACTATGTGCTCAAAATAAGAATTCTGATTGATCAAGTTGGAGAACGATTTAGCTTTTGAAATATCAATTTCTGAACACTTATTAATTTTTTGTAGTTTTTGAGTATTAAATGGGTTTTGCCGATGTTACTTTTAACCATTTCTCTCTAACAGACGCGTTCTGACGCACTGAACATAATTGTACTTATTTTTATGGAGATTTTCCATAGTTTAACCAGGAATTTGTCTTTATCGTCTGCTGCAGATTTATGGTATGTTGGAAGCAGTTAATTGAGACCAAAATGGAAGAGTCAATACGATTAAACATCGATAGATGCAGCGCAATGATTAACTACACTCTAATATCCATGGTAATTAACAGACTTTGTGATATCAATTATAGTTTGGCAGTCGAATGACCTTGTTTTTCTGGACAATTTATATGTCTCCGGGCGAGCGCCGGTAACACCGTCAGTTAGAGACGCGGGCTGTCAAACGAGGGGTTGTGATTTCGAATCCCAGCTGGCTAACATTCTTTCCAACGTATAGCATAAGCTAATGTGATAAGCGTCATTCGTCTCTCAACAATAAGCTAACAGTATATAAGCCGTCCCGCAAGAAAAACCAACATTGTGAACTTGTGAAAGTATCAACCCGGATCAGACTAAGCATTCCGCGTAGGCTTACCCGGATAGACACTGTTCGCCTCCTGTGGATTTTCCGTTTCAGGAATCATTACTCTTTACCTCTTTCACCCTGAGACGGAATGTGTCGGACTTGATCAGTATGCGCGGACTGCGCTGGCTGATCTTTGTCGATACATAACGCAGAGGCCATAATGTCGGTTTTCTCGCGGAACGGCTCATATGTCGAAAACAGTCAGTTGCTTTTAAATATGTTGTATAGAGTACTGGGATGAGAAATCAAGGAAAAACGTGAGTAGGTGAAATAACCGCCGTGATATGACTAAATAATTGTTAAACACGGCTTTAAACCCAAATCAATCAATCCATCAATTTAATGTCATGAATAGGACAATTTCAACAACCAACAGGGAAATCGAAAACCAGAAATCATCATTACTTTTGATTTTTGTTCGTGGTTGACGCCAGAGATCGAGGTAAAATCGTTTCCCAAATGCAGACGCATTGGCTAATAATACTGTTTCTTTTGCCATAATGTTTACAACAGTATTCCATAATTGAACTTTCATCTACAGAAAATTACCATGTTTTTCCCTTAAATGTCTTCAAGTCATCGACACCCTATATGTGTACTTGTGTTACAGGTTAAACCGAGATGTACCAACTCTAAAAACGATGTGAAGTATAGCATTAGTTCGCCAGACTGGTGCGGACTTACGTTTAACTGAAAACGTTCTGATACTATTAGTGTAGGATTGTTTTAGGGCTATTGCAATTACCTGAAAATTAAAGGTTGCAAAATAAGCATTGGACTTTGTTCCCAATTATCTTGAACGAAGTGTTAATCGGATTTCACCCCCAAACTTTCTTGATTTTGAAATGCATGTCACAATTAAAGGAACTTCATTGGTCTGCAATCACTTTCTGTCTGCATGAAAATAATCGTATAATACCACATGTATGTAGCAGATAACTTGAACACATTTCAGATAAATATGGCCAATTTCTTTAGACGAATGTATACTTTTAGTGTTTAAAACATTGTGGCAAAATGAGAATTGGTTTATTATGAGCAATATCTGACTTGCTGCAATTGCTTTCAACTTCCTTTTCTGCAACTGCGTCTGCATGTGGGAAAGTTTTAAACATCGTTTTATACTGAACACGGTCAGATTGCTCAGTACATCAATGGTAAGCATTTATTAGTTTGGATGAACTGTCTGTGATTTTAATATATCAGGTAAATGCAGAATTACCCCACCCACATTTTTCTCATGTGTCTCCCTAACCCACATTATATATACATTCATATTGCGAGCATAAAAAGCAAATGTATCGATCAACTTACACACAAATACGAAACCGCTTTTATTTATTTCAAAAATAAATGATAGTGGTAGATGATATTCATGGCATCGAATCTCACCAGAGTCTGCAATGCCCAACTACATGTATAATAGCCCTAGATTAATCTTCTGACAACTAGACATGTAGCCCACCACATAGGTGAGCACACGAACAGTATACTCTTTACCATTACGGACGCATTTCGACGCCTATGCAGGAGGCGTGCAGAGATTTTCATTATTTCACTGAGATATTTTCAAAGTCGTCTGCTGCAGATTTGTTCTATGTGGGAAATGAGGTGGGGTGTGTGCAAACTACAAAAGCAGAGATACACCAAGAACCCATTCGCCCGACGCGGCTCAATTGGAGGTCACAATACACCAAATAAATTCTTTCTTTGCTTCCATGTAAATCAACCAGCTTCAACCCTCATTTGTAACACGTTCTAAGCGTTTCCCAGGTAGAACACCGTATATCATTGAAAAAAGATACCTCTTACCTTTAAACATAATTCAAAGAAAATGAGGGGTCATGCATTATGCATGAAAGATCTCGCTCCGTAAAGATGATGACCGTCCTTTTTGGACACAATGGAGCTAAGCTGAAACTGGATTTTCACACCATCTACTTTCACTTTCACACAAGGTCAAACTACCTTAATTGAACAAATCAAACAGTTCCAGTGCATCCTATACATATTTACAAAGAATTTACACCCATTGTCACATATTCAATGCAGTCCGGGGCAGATTAACAATCATTTCTAGGCAAACAAAGTTTTTTAGGAACACAACTTGGGTATGGATCAGGTCCCGGGGATGTATTTGGCGCAAATGGACCTGGACATCAACTTTTTCTAAAATGATCAGGATATGAAATATACGCAAATGTTGGTTAGTACAGATATGAATCCGCCTTGGCTGACCTGTCAGGATTTAGGGGTTAGAGACCAGGTGTTTCAGATTCGATCCCTGTGAGTGAAGAAGGTTTCTTTGACAATGCACGTTTCTTAGCCTACTACAGGTTAGTTAGGTCAACCAGGATAAGCATAATGCCCGTGATGTACCTGAACGAATGGTGCCAACCAAACAATTAAACAGTTTCGAGATTATGGACTCTGCGTAATGTATCGATCCAGATCAGCCTGTTCATATTTGATTTGAGCAAAGTAACACGACAAAAGATTTTTATGTCGTAACCTCTATGTAGAAAAGTACATGAGCCGTTCCACGAGAAAACCAACATTATGGACTCTGCGTGATGTATCGACACCCAGATCAGCCTGCGCAGTCCGTATCAGCGGGATAGAAGTATAGACTAATGATACCTGAAACAGAAAATCCATAGGAGGCGAAATGTTCTGTCCGTCTTAGCTTGCGCGGCATGCTTAGGCTTATCCGGGTCGACACTTTACGCAGAGTCCACAATGTTGGTTTTCTTGTGGAACAGCTCAATTTACTAACTTGTACCCCTGTGGAGCATGAAACATTGTTTTAAGCAAGTCCTTTTTAAGCCTATAGTAAATGATTTGTGTTTGTTTTAATTGGTGTTTAGACCGTGTACAACATTATTTCCTTTAAATCACTTATTCATGATTCATGAGTAAACAAACCAGTACTAGGCTAGGAAAGATAACTTGTCAATGGGCACTCCAACCATGACCACCGCGACTGGGGATCGGCCCTAGGACACCCGGTTTCAAATTCCCGACTCTTGGGTTACAGTAGATGTAGATTAACTAAAGAAATTACAGTCGTGCCATACTAGGTTCGGATCACCCAGTTAATTTGTTCTTTTTAAACCTTTCCCATAAGTAACAAATCTGCAACAGACGATTTTGAAAACATCCAGGCAAAAAAGTTTGCGCCATCATTTGTTCAAAAATTGCCTGCTGCTGAGGCGTCAGAAAGCATATGTACGTTGGAAATTGTTAAGAATTCTTCATCTTTCCCATATATAACAAATCTGCAAAAGGCAATTTGGAAACATCCAGGCAAAAGTGTTAGAAAACCTCTATACATTTAATTATTGAGTAGAGTTGAAAACATTGTGGCAAAAGCAAAGATTGCTTCCAGGGTTTTCAGAGGTCGTCTGTTGAAGAGGCTCAGAATGCGTCAGTATGTTGAACATTGTTAAGAAATCTTCACAGCTCACCAAAAGCTTAAAACAGCCTGTATAAGTAAGTTGCACAACCAGTAGGCCGAACTGGATCTACTCTGTTCTTAAAGGCTCATTAGTACATTGTTACATGCTTAGGTTATAATTTGCCGTTTAAAAACTACAACAATCAAACATCTGTGAAAATCATACGTCATAAGCTGTCTGTATCAAGGTAAAGTTCCAATGTATTGTATTGAATATGTCAGAGACATAAATTCATTGTATTGATATGTGTTTACTGAACTTTATTTCATATTTGTGCCTAGACGATTTCTGACAGATCGAATGTATGTGGATACAATTCATTCTTGCACTTATATAGATCGTCTAAATGTCAAAATTAAACATTGCGATTCTCATTAACAAGAGTCCAGTTGTCATTGTATTACTTGTCGGCTAGAAAACAGATCCGTCAATCAAAGATTCGCCGATATTAATGGGAGAAGACACATTATGGCACCAGGCGGTTGAATTGGTTCATGACTTAATGATACATGAATGCTTCATCAAAGCCGACAGCATGTGTGATTAACTGTTTAATAATAATGCACACAAAACAGTTGTCGACATGTTTTTTAACACTTACTGATTGTAAGTAATAATCAACGTTCATGCACGTTGATCTCATTACTTGTCTCGTCTGTCTTACTGAATGGGAAATCAATCTTGATTTGAAACAATTTCTCCAATAGTGTGATGTTTTGTATACACTGCCGTTAGATCATTGTTATGAAAATTTATATCCGGTTGACATTTGCTTGCTAGAAAATGCGGTTTGTGAGGCATTCAAATATGAACAAAACCCATTGAAATATATCATACATGTACACGTAAACCTATAAATAAATGCAGGATAAAATATTAACAAAGTAGGTTGTAAAAATGACTAATATTAGAATCGGGAACACACATCAAAACTAGAATATATCGAATAACTTACGTGAAAATATGACCAATAAAATCCCAGCTGTCAATCATCATGACGTCATAAATCCTTATCGGATTTCCCTACGCGGACTGTAATAGGTAAATGATAAAACTCCGCGGGCCGCGGGGTTATTTCAGGGGAATCCCTGCATACAGGTGAGCGTGAACGCCGTGGGGCTACCTTATCAGCCCGCGGGGGCTGAGCGGTTTTTTAGAAAATCCCCTTGAGCTGTACTGTATTTCTATGCAGTGCTGAATAGTTACACTTGTTCTGCACCTAAAGTAGGAGACCCGGTTAGTTTCAACATACAATAACTCTGTAGCAGACGACTTTGAAAACATCTAGACATAAATATGAATGAATGAATGGTGTTTTAAGGTCATTTTGAGCGTTTAATAATTTACTTACCGTAAATGATGAAATAATTAAAATTGAAACATAGATAACCAGTTTATTAGACAAAACAATCAACTATAATGTATGCCATATTTAACATTTAATATAAAACAACATGTAAGCCAATGCAAAAAGGATTAAGGCAAACAAGCCAAGCATTACTATGTAATACTAAACATGAAGATAAACAATATCTGAGAAAATGTGGAACAGGATCAGTAAAAGTAATGGATGTGCAAAAGTACGATTTAAGAAATAATCATATCTTATTAAAAATATTAATTTCCCTTAAGACATAAATATGGCCTAGATCTCTTTAAATAGATGTATAACTATTGAATAGAGTTGAAAACTTGTGGCAAAATCCGTCTTCTGCAGAGGCGTCTGTATTTCGGAGAGAAATAATTCAAGAAATTGTTTTTAGAACAACAATTATTCTTGCTTAACCCTTTCCCACATACACCAAAATTGCAGCAGACGACTTTGAAATCATAAAATCCAAATTATAAAAAAAATCTCTATAAATGAAAGTTTAACCACAGAAAAGAGTTGAAAACATTGTGGCAAAAGGAGAAATTGCACGTTTTGTGTATTTTTTTCTTTTGTCACTATGTTTTCAAATAGCCATCTTAAGACATAAGACATCATGAGCAATTTATCCTTTTGTCACGATCTTTTCAAACGTCGTCTGCGGCAGATGTGTTGAAATGCGTCTACAAGAAGTGGGAAAGTGTTAAGAAGTTAATGTATTCCCCAAACATTTGACGCAAAATAAAGGTGTTCATGTCTAGCGATACGGTGGCCATCAGTACAGCCAATACAATAGAGGTCAAGTCGCCATTAGCGGATTATTGAAGAATAACTGACAGCATTTAATTTTGATTTCATTAAATTAGAAACGTTTACAGCCATTTGGACCAACGTTTTGTCGTTAAAAAAATCTAACCATTTCCTATATACAACTTGGCTGCAGCAGACGATTTTAAAAATGTCTAGACAAAACTATTGAAAATAATCATGAATAAATTAATTATAACTGAATAAAGTTAAAAAAAAATGTCCCAAAAGTAATCTGGTGCACGTGCGCTAAAATACATGTACGACTGCATGCAGCATTTTTCAACTTTATGGTGGCTATCCAACTGGCCTTATCAGGACTGATCCACTGTCTTCCCTACTGGAATCCGAAATTCCAGCTCCAGATGCGGATGCCTTAGTAGTAGTTATATACAAGCTAGAGGTTTGTGTTAAACGAATATTTAAACAATCAACTACCCCCTGTTTGATAGCAATGCGCTAGGTGGCGTTATATAAATTGATTTGCACAACGAAAATACTGGTGTCCAGTCATTCAGCTTGGGTCAGTCGGTCTGTGTAGATGTATGCTATATATATATTCCTTAAATTTAAATCGGTTTGTGCGAACTACGTTTTATATATGACTTCCAGTGATGATAGAGGGGCTTTAAACAATATGTGACTTGATCGTAAACCCTTTTTTTCAATCGCACTTGAATGCAGTCTTGTATGCACTGAGCAGTTTGAAAAGGGTGTGACACGGACATGATATTAGTGTGGCGACAGAAGTAAAACAAGTAAAAGTCAGAGCGAGACATAATATGGCGTTTTGAAGGAAATAAAATACAGTACCAGTTCAATAGTGCTAATTCATAAACATGAACAGTGTAAAGCACTGATGAACATGTACTGTGTTATATACGTTTTCTTACAATTCAGATTTGTCAACTAATAAATAGCAAGTCGATTCCGCCTAAATATTCCAAACATGGCAATTCCGCCTAAATATTATTAGCATGGCGATTTCGCTTAAGTGTTTTAAGCATGGCGATGCGTGGAAGACAGTGGTGCAGAGGTAGAGCGTCGGCCTCTCACATCAAAGGTCCCTGGTTCGAGTCCCGTGATGAGCGGGTCCTGACTTTGGGATTTTTCCACACAATCGGCGCGAGTACTGGTTAAGTATCCAGGAAGCAGACATCGAGCGTGATTAATATAAGCTTAAAGCTTGTTTCGCCATCGATTTAAAATAAATAAGTTTAAGCATGGCGATTTCGCTTAAATATGCTAAGCATGGCGATTCCGTATGCATTTACTACATGTACAAATCAATGTTGTTGCCATACCGTCCAATCTAGAGCAATACTTCTATGAATGAATGTATGGTGTTTTAAGGCCCATCGACATCAAAGGTCATTTTGGGCGCGCTAAATAATTGATAACTAAAACTGTTAGAATCCACCCCTGTGGTACACTCATGTTTTGTTCGTGTAGATCAGAAAAGGTATCACCAACACGAACTTTAAACTGACGGTCATTTTAAAATGCAGAAATGAAATAAGCAAGACGACCTCTTATGTAAACATCAAAGAGGTTATTCATTATTCCATGTATTGTCATATGCGGTAATTAACAAACTGATGATGGTGCAAATTCTGCTCTTTCACAAGATATTTTTCGAATTATAAAGATTGGACAAATCTACTGCTGTTAGTGATTCTGCTGAGCACTCACTGCTACACAAAACACTAACAAAAGTGCACAGAGTAGAACAAATCGAGGGCTTGGCGTGAGACGGTTGTAACTAAAAACATATTTTGAAAACCCTGGGCAATTTTGACCCCTTTGTAAACAATGCAAATTTAGGTGCCATTGCTCAGAACGAGCAATGGCACCTACATTTCCATTGTGTTACCAAGAAAAATGATTTAACACTTATATAAAGTTTATGGCGAGGTGATTAACCTTGGTAAAAAATACCAATTTGAGTTACAACCGTTTCACGCCAAGCCCTCGAAATCAGACTAAGGTCAATTACATTTTTGTAAGACTTTTGTAATGATTATTTATAAATTATAATTATAATGTAGAACTGCATTGTATGCACCTACATCTTAGACCAATAAATTACAAGATTTCAAATATTTTTTATATTGCAGATAAGCATTGAGTCGGTGTAAATACCACCTACTTTACGGAATTTACTTTTGAAGCCCTGTCAAACTCGACACACCTTTGGTTACTATCACGAGAGCAACAATCTGGCCAAGAACCATAACTCTGTCATGTATAAAGAAAGAGATATTGTCCATGTAACATACAGAAAAACCCATTTGCAACTATGCTCACTTTTCACTTCAGATTAAATAGAAATTCACACCTTTGTTCCGGATGAAAATTCAAAGACGATGTTCAATGCAAGGAGTGTGAGATTTCTTTTTCAATGACATGAAAACTTTAAATCTGCACCCATGCAGCAGCTGTGTTTTCACATAATTCAAGGTGGAAAAGGGTATAACTTGAAACTGCAATCATTAAACATTAAGGCTGTTGAAAGTGTAAATACAAAGAAAAACAATTGTTGGTCTCTATAAACAGCAAGGGTACACTTGCAGTGCAGAAAAAATATCTGGACGATGGAAATCCACCATGAGAGAATACAAAAATACTAAAGAGGTTCACCCAAAGAATAATTTTTATGCAAAGATATTTTCAAATATTGTCAGAATTTTTGGACAAGAATTTTGAAGTTTTCACTATATATACATATAAGGTTAAAACAAGCTCCGACCCCCTGGGTGCCATTTCCCCCAACGGATCGGAATAATTTGAACAATCATCATCGATGTTCAGCGAAAGAACATTTGTCCACCTAAATCCATATTTAACACTAGATGGCACTCGTATTGAAGTTGTGCCTGAATTTAAATTCCTTGGTCTATTGTTTGACCCAAACTGACTTTTGTTCTTCATATTAAATATCTTAGAAATAAATGCCAGAAAGCATTAAATCTTTTACGCGTTGTATCCCACATGGGTTGGGGTGCTGACCGTAAAGTCCTCTTGAGACTTTACAGGTCATTAATACGATCTAAATTAGACTACGCATGTATTGTTTATGGCCAGCACGAAAGTCATACATTGCAACACTTGATAAAATTCCCCATCAGGGTTTACGGCTAGCCTTGGGTGCTTTTCGAACCTCGCCCGTCAAACGTTCTTACGTAGAAGCTAATGAACCATCGTTAAATTTACGCCGTAAAAAACTAGCTATGCAGTATTTCTTAAAACTTAAGTCTAACCCTTCAAATCCTACTCATAGAGTTGTTTTTAACCCATTATACAAAGAATAATTGTTAAAGAAGGAACGGGTAATACCGCCTTTTTGTATCCGTTACAGCCCAAAAGCCGCAAAGCTTGATATTGATCTTGACGACATCGCGAAGCAAGAGATTTCAGAGGCTCCACCTTGGACTCTAAGTAGTCCATCATTCATTTATGATCTTGCGACCGATAATTTCTGGTACCCCGCGGTACATCGTATAGCGGGGTACCTTTGTCCTGACGTTCTCTGAATAAAACCCGGTTTGTATACGCACGAGTGCGTTGAGTTATTTATAAGTGGATTTGGGCGGTTATCAAATCAGTTCTAGCGAGATTCTCTCTGCGACGACATCGTTACAATGGATTCCGACATTTTACAAGCTGTCATCGACGAAAGATTGAAAGTTTCATTGGAGGACCACAAGACAGAGCTGCTATCAAGCATGGAGAGTATTGTCGAGAAGATAAGTGGCAATTCTTATATTCAACAAATAAATAAAATGTCCTGTATCGTTAACGGAAATCAGATTTTTAAAAAAAAAAATCGAATGAAGAACAATTTAAGTTCAATTGTAAAGTCAGCACGACATTAGACGAGGCAGAACATTTAATTCAGTCAAGACAAATACACGAAAGTAGACAGAAAATTGCTGAAGGTAATATTTTATTGCTCAGTATTGTCTAAATTGTTTTGCACGAGCTTGTTTTTAGGGTCCGTATTTTTAATGGAAAATGAATTGTACATACACTGCTGGATGTTTATTTAAGAAACAATCCTTGTGTATTCATGCTTTCATTCATATCGGTAATCAAACGTTTATATATTTGCATGCATTTTATTGCACGTTGATGTTTTCTTTGCAGCTAAAGAATCTATTGCACACAGGCAGAAGTTGATTCGCCTGTCTGATTCGTCTGAATTGGGATGGCGACTTGTGAACGAATATGAGTCTAACCCATTGGCGAGCGATTCGGACGATGAAAGGAAGATGTATCAAGCTGAAGCGAGGGCTTCTCGGAAGCTAAAGGCGGAAAAAGCAAAGAAGTCACGTGGTGCGAGGGCGTGGCCATACAGGAAACCAGCAGTTCCAGCGACTACGGTGCAGTCCACAGAACCTCAACAGGCCTTGCGACGTCCGGGGTTGTGTTTTGCTTGCGGAAAGCCGGTGCACTGGAAGGGTGCACCAGAATGTTCGGCAAAACATTCTAATAATAAGATAAGTAAATTTGTTAAAATTACTGGCCAGTCTGTAATAGATGTAAATGTCGATTGTTCGACAGATATTGACAGTGTCCGCAATAACGACTCGAATCATATTTCGGCTGATGATTTGAATGTTTCGGAGATCGTTTCTCCAGTAGGTAGGCTGAGAGGTAATCTTTCAAAATGGAAATATTCTACTGATAGTGTGTATATTTGCGATGTTATAGAATTCGTTTACAGGTTACCTTTGAAGGAATTACCAGACAATGTTGTTTTAAAAAATAACACGGCTCGGCCAACTTTCTTTCCGACGATTGACAAAAGTCAATGCGACATGCATCATTCGTCTTCCACCAATGGGCTAAGTCTATGTGGAAAAGCAGCCAGTTGCTTGGGAAGATCGTTATGTGGAGTACTGGTGTTAGAAAACCAGGAAATGCATGAGTATGACTGAGAAATTGTTAAAAACGGCGTTAAACCACAATCAATCAATCAATCAATTTAAAAAATAACAGGTCGGCAAGAGATAATCCTGATTTCATAAAAAAAGAAATAAAATATGTGTTGTTTAAACGTATCGTATCGAAATGTAATACTGTTCCGCACATTGTAAATCCGTTGACAGTAGCATACAATAGAACAGGTAAACCAAGGTTAGTTCTGGATTGCAGGCACATCAATCCACATTTGCACCAATTCAAGGTCAAATTCGAAGATATTAAAATTGCAGAGTCTTTATTTGATAGGCATTCTTTTCTGTTCACTTATGATCTCAATGGTGCATATCACCATATAGATATATTTCCAGATCACAGGACATATTTAGGATTTTCTTTTTCAGAAGACAGGCAGATCGGATATTATGTATTTAATTCGTTACCCTTTGGAATTAAAACCGCTGGTCATATATTCAAGTATTAAAGGTAGTTGTTACATGTCTGAGAGCACAGGGGCATCAGATAATTATGTTCCTTGACGACGGAATAGGGGGTCATACCGATTATAATGAAGCAGTCCGTTCCAGTGAGTATACTATGCAGACAATTTTTGAGTTTTGGTTATTTATTAGCAGAAGACAAATGTAATTGGGTTCCTACACGTAAAATAATTTGGTTGGGACATTTACTCGATATGGAAAGAAACACATGTTATTTATTTCTGATGAAAGAGTATTGATATTAGAAAACACATTAGATTCTATATTATTTCAAGTTACATACAGCAAGGATATGTTGGTTCCAGTTAAAGTGTTGGCAGGAATTGCAGGTCAGATTATATCTCTGTTATTGGGAACAAAGTTCGGTTGATGACAACAGATTTGTTTAACTGTATCAAATATAGGGCTAGTTGGAATGCCCCGGTTATGATAACAAAATCGGCTGTCAAGGAACTTATTTTCTGGCGAGATAATGTCAAAATACTTAACTGTAATGGCAAATTATTGAAGCAAAACCATTTTTGTTTATACAGGGTTTATGCAGATGCTAGTGCTTACGATTATGGAGGTTATATTGAGCGCGACTGTTCTTTGCAGTCCGTTACTTATCCTGTTAAACAGGATGTAGTCGGAGCAAGTAATGATAGTGATGACTTAACTTCTAGAGTTAGGGTGTTCTCAGAAGTGAACAGCTATGGGAGTGGTTTGTCTCCGGAAGTAGATGGATATTTCAGTAGTTCGTTCCCTCCCGGAAGTAGACGATTCTTTTAGTAGCTTGTCGTTGGAAGTGGACGATTCGTTTAGTGTTTTGTCCCCGGAAGAGGACAGGTATACGAGGTTGTTTCCGGAAGGAAACCTTTTCATGAGTTCTATGTCCCCGGAAGTGGAAAAGTCGGAGAAAGGCATGTCCCCGGAAGTGGACAAGTCGGAGAAGTGCATATTCCCGGAAGTGGACAAGTCGGAGAAGTTCATGTCCCTGGAAGTGGACAAGTTTGAGAAATGCATGTCCCCGGAAGAGGACAAGTTGGTGAAATGTATGTCCCCGGAAGTGGACAAGCATGTGACTAAATTGCATTCGGAAGTAGCTAGTCATGTCATTAATCCGTTTCCAAAAACGGAGTGTTCTGTAATCTTGTTATCAAAGCAAACACGTTTGTAGAATCGTTCTCGGATGTAGATAGTCTTATTCGCAATCAGATTGTAGCGGATTCTAGTGCAGCGGCTAAGAACATTTATTGTGCACTTTGTGAAGAAAGCACCATTTTTTGTGTACATATAGATTATTGTATTGTGGATTTTTTCAGATATGGAGCCATCGCGAATTTTACCTCATAGCCGCCATTTTCCAAGATGGCCGCCAAGATGGCCTAAAAAAATTCATACTTTTACAAATACCCTATATATGTCAAAAATACACATACAAACCTAGAGTAAACAACTGCATATATGTTTCAGAACCCACACAATTGATTTATAATAGTTTTGGTCTTCTCATGTGCTTCAAATTCAAGATGGCGACTTAAAATGGCCGCCAAAATGCTATTTTTGCGATATATCTGCAAGTATTTTAGGTCTAATTGTCATTCAAGTGTTATAATTTCTACAAAAAAATCACGCAATTATACATAATTCGATACCTGGATGGCATTCATGTTATAAAGATAAGTAACACTGTGTTTCAATGTAGCATGTGTTCAGTATGACGTCACCAAGATGGCCGCCATTATAAATGTACAAGAAAATGAAATAATCACAAGAGTTGTATTACTCAACCAAATTAGACATGTGAGGTATCAAAATGACCGTATTAGTATCAGGAACACATATAGTGGATAGCAATATATTCAATCTTAAACAGCAGAGGAGAGACAACAGAAAATAATTAGCTATTTGGTGTCAAAATGCTAGTTTTTAATCGAAATACATTTTGTATTGTAGTTCAATTAGCAGAATTTCGTCAAATAAAACTCAAATAAAGCAATTCAAATATGTGATAACAACACATGGGACATGTATAGTAATATTCACACAACTCAACTGTTTCTGTCACAAGTAAAGCATAGCTACTCCAAATATCTGTATAAGACTTTGGTCTTGCAAATACTAACACAAAATATGTTTCGATCAGCTTGGAATTCACAGTGCTATAATACCGTACACGTTAAAACCCAATATAGGGCTTATAGATTTGCCAAGATATGTGTGATCAGTCAAATTGTCTGTATATGCTATCTAGGGGGAGAGGTTACAAGCACAGTCACCCCAATACCAGTCTTTACCACTGGTTCCTAACTGTAATCACAATGCACATTGGTCACTTAGCTCTTGACACACTCTCCTTCGCACCAACAGAGACCTGAACATTTCAGAGCTGCTTTTTTGCACTTGCATCGGTTGTTGCAGCCTTTCTTGCAGCCACATAATACCAACTCGTAACAGATCCGTGAAGCTTCTGGAAGGGTGGTCCAGAAGGGCTGATACTGGTTGTCATCACTGCGGACCCATCCCCACCTTGTTGGTGAAGGCAGTACTTGCTGGGGTAACAAGAGCTGTCCCCAAACGTGGCCTCCCTGATATACTGCCCTCTTCACATGCTGCTCCAGAGCTGCTCGGGTTGGTGGGATTCTTTGCACTGAGTTCTTCCTTACAAAGATTTTCTTCCGTGCAAGGTTGACATCATGACTGGTACTTGTACGGTCGTACATTAAAATGACAAATCGTTCAATGACACGCATACCGTCATCGGGGACATCATCTGGAGCACTAGACAGGTCCAAGAGAGTGTTTGTGAGCTCCGGCATCGCCTTCCAAGTAGCCCAAGCTGTCCTTTTGCCATGTCCAAGGAATGCCGAGACCGTATCGCATCCAGTCAGCGCATGAAACATCGGGAGAGCTCGTGACTTGTCTGGTCCTAGACTAACGGCAAGTTCATGTGCTGCCAAATACCGGAAACTGGTTCCTGTACCAAAAGCCAGCCACAGTTCAGAATCAGCAGGAAGAGTTTGTGCTACAGCTACTGCCAAGACAACAACATCTGTGTCAACAGTACGAACGAGAATCTTCTCATGTCCATGTCTCGACGCATGTGCTACATGCAGGAACATCCGACTATCAGCCTCTTCATGATTGCATGGACCAAGTGATTCCAGGTCCTCTTGTAGTGGAGTGCTCTCAACGTTTTCGCCAACAGTGACTACTAGCTCTTTTCCATGCTCAAAGATCGATTCAACGAGGACCATCGAAAGGAACTGGAAAAGCTCCGTTTTGTTGCTGTCGACTCGGAGGAAATTCTGCCAGTTAGCTGGTGTCGTGGCAGATCCAACGACGCGTCTACGAACGCCCATTCCACGTTTTGCTCTGGCGGTTGATTTGAGGCTGTCTGTCACATAACTGTCCCATACCAAGTCCAGCCGTCTGGCACGCTGCAGCTGTGAGGATATGTACGGTTTGAAGATCACATTGGCATATTCGTCAAATGTCCTTGTGGTGCCCGGTTTCATCATTTGTACGATAGCTGCTCCATCCAGGATGACACTGGTGACAACTGGTGCATCTGATTTAGCCTTGGAAAGTTCTTCCATGCAATTCAGTAGATCGCTCTTGCTGCCAAGACGAAGATTCCCTCCTTCTGATAATGATGGAGGATAAGCACGGTTCTCATGTTGAAAAAAGTCATCCAGATTCCCATCACGCGTCTGGCATCCAATGTACATTCGTGAGAATAGCTCCATATCACCCTTCATTGTAGTGAGAGCTTGCTTGCTTTTTGGTACAGGCTTGATGGTGGGTGTGTTGAATAGAGGTAGCTTGTTCCGGCTGATGACATCATGGAGCGATTTGGATCGGTCTATCAAGCGGTCTTTCGTAAATAATTCAAACTGATCTTTTCCAATCTTCAGGGCATTTCGGACAGTTTCCACTACGGCAGGCGCTGCCATTTCCTTCGTGTCAAGCACTATCAGGTCATCCTTGCTTTCTTCTTCAAATGGGTTTCCAAGTTCCTCAAGCACAGCCACAAGTGAGGTCACATCTTTCGCATATGCCTTCTGGACTCCAGCTGTTTGGTCATGGTGCCGTGTGTCAGTTTGCTTCTTCTTGTATTGCTGTGCATCGTCAAACTCACCAATGACTCTGGAAACCTCGGGTCCGGCCACCATCCATCGACGCAGGGCATTTGGATTGTCAGTCAAACCAACCGCGCCACCGTCTCCCTTGATACAAGCATTGTTCTGCTCATGTGTCTGGTCTATAGGAATAGCCGAGAATACATTCTTGCTCTTTTGCACTGTGAAGTGACCCGCACAGAATTCTGCGTATACTTCTGGATGCTTGAGATGTAGTTCCGACATATCTAGCAAGTGCACAGCAATCCACCGAGAGTAATGCGTATGGTCCAATGCAAAGAACCACGGGATCAGTTCTGTTAAGGCGTCCAAGTACATAGTGAAGTTTGCCTCCCTCCCGTAATGACCGCACATAAACCAGAATGCAAATTTCAAGTGCCATCACGGTCGCCCAGTATTGGAACTGGGGAATGCTCTTCGCTGCATTGTGACACCAGTTGTCAAAGCTGGGAAGGTCCTGTCCGGTTTATGTGAGTGTCTGACAGTGGCGATCAAAAGCACGACGTTGCAGGATGTACAGAGCAGCAGCTGTAACTTGGTGTGCTCGACGTGTACGTGTGATATGAGTTGCTCGAAGAAAGGAATCAGCTGTTCCAGCTGTTGCAATTCCTGCCTGTTCCAGCTCTTGCGGCCATCCACTTCCTTGCAACCAGTCACCTGCGGTTTTGAGAGCAGCCAGTTCAATGTGGAGACCACCAAACATAATCACAAACTTGTCTTCTGAGTATTGTGCAGGCCACTTCCATTGAATCTGTTTGGCGATGGCATACAACGGTTGGTCGAAGACGAGAACAGGCACTTGTCCTTCATTCAGATGTTCAACGCTAATTTTCACAACATTCATTGAATGTCGTATCATCGCAACTGTGTGAGCACTCTCGTGGAACAGTGGTAGCAGGGATGTTGGCGTGATATGGTGCTCATCTTGTTGTTGCTTATTCGCATGGTATGCGGCCCAGGAGATGTTCTGTGGAGTATCTTCTGCTGTGCCCTCGAGAACCACTCTGGAATTCTCCATCCATCCATACTCGTCATCCCTATGTTGCTGAAAGTTGTTCCGCTTAAGTGATGTCAGGCGTGTAGCTGGAATTGGTGTGCCTTTGATGCTTGATTCCACTGGAGGCACATCAGTATAGTAGTGTGGCAGGTGACTGATGGTTTTGGAGACAGAGTCACCTTCAATAACAACGATTCCACGATCAACACCATCATCGTCAGCATTGGCATGCTGTATAAGTGAGATACCAGTTCCATGGAAAGAATCTTTTGCAGTGGTGGAGCTGGGGTTGTGGTCGATGTTATCCACCGCCGCTGTAGTAAATACCTTGCCTCTCAGACTTGATGGACAGACAACCTGTTCATTTTCAAACCGTTGGCAAACACTGTTTCCCATATCTGCAGAAAGACGGAGCACTCTGTCGTATGGAATGCTGAGACCGAGGTTGAATAGTCGGTCGACCAGCTCTCGCTTCCTGGTTTGTGCGTGTAACATGAGTCCAACATAAATAGGAAGAGGTGTTTCCTGGTCGGTGTTGTGTCTGACATATTGCACGGCATCCTTTTGTTTACGTCTATGCGTGGGCCTACTTTGGTATTTGAACAGCTGTCCAATTGAAAGAGCTGCTGGTGTCATGGCTTCACGGGATTGATCTTTGATGTTTGGTCCCTCTAGAATCATATTAACTAGTGCTAGTAGAAGCTTTGGCACGGAGTTCTCTTGGCAGTTCTCCTGAAATGATCCATTGAAGGGTGTTGATTGATCAAATATATGTCGGCGAACGATCTGTGCTGCACGTGCAAGATGCACTGCATCATTGTCCATGTCTTTTTCACATGCTTTGGCAAGTGCAGGACCAATGTCATCTTGAAATGCCAGGAGAATATCTGTACCCTTTAAATGTGCTTGCAGATCAGGAAATTGGGCTAGCAATCGTAGCTTCAATCGTGTAGTGTGTACTTTTGTGTTGATTACACCTCCCAGTTGTTTTATCCTCGACCCATACATGTCAGCAAGATTAGTCAACTTGAAAACGGGAGCAGTACCTTCTTCCATGCGCTTGTCTTCTATGTACATTACCAACTCTGCAAATACAATTCCAGACACTGTGCGGTCATTATCTGTATCGTTCGGTGTGTCTCTCTTTGCTGATCGCGCACGATTGTGCAGGCGACTCAAACAGTTATTATGGTACTTGTGTTCCAGTGCAACCATGTCACCTAACGATAGCTTGCCCAATAGTTCATTGTCCTCTACTAGTATTGCTCTGGCTCTTACATGGCTATCCATTTCCATGGTTAATACTTGGTGTAGCAGTCCATCATTCTTTGATTGTCCGCAGAAAATACAGACGGCTTCAGTAGATTCACACGATGATGAGCGTCTTCTAACTCTTGCGGCTCCTTCCATCACACTACTGCTGCCAGAATCATCATCTGGTGTCTTTCTTTTAGTGGAAGCTCTTTTCAACTTTGTATTATTGTAGCGCAAGGCACATGATTTGTGCCACTTGGCCTTGTGATCAAGCATCGTCGATGCAATTCCCTGTCCATCATCCAGTGCGCTCAACGAAATGGTTTTGGGCAGCCGTCCGAGATCTCTAAACGTTACAAGATTTTCAGCCAAGGACTTGTAACCGCTGCCAACATCTGCTCTCAATAAATTGGCGGGACATTGCAAAACTTCATTTTTTCTGTCTTGACAAATAACACACTGTTCCCAATTGATTACGTCTGCCACTGCTGTGGAAGCTGCAGTAGTATCGGCTACTTTGAATTTCTGTGACATTGTTTATATGACGAGGGTGAATTCAGGACCTTCTCAAATCACGAATCGCTGTTTCGCTGTTTACTACCTGAAACATATATGAAATTGACATATTAGATGTATATTTATTTTTTATTTATGGCCAATTAGTAACAAAGAATGAGTCTAGTATCAGTATTGAAATAGATATTTGATATACTTAAAAACTGTAGTAATAATGTCATTTTGCCCAATTAACAATAGTTAATATATTGGTTAATATTGGTGAAAAGCTAGCATTTTGACACCAAAATTAAATACAAATGATGTTGTCTCTCATCTGCTGCTTCAGATTAAATATATTACTATTAACATGTGTTCCTGATTATAAAACGGTCATTTTGATACCTTACTGGTCGAATTTGGTTGAGTAATAAAACTCTTGTGATTATTTCATTTTCTGGTACATTTATAATGGCGGCCATTTTGGTGACGTCATACTGAACACATGCTACATTGAAACACAGTGTTACTTATCTTTATAACATGAATGCCATCCAGGTATCGAATTATGTATAATTGCGTGATTTTTTTGTATGACAATTAGAACTAAAATACTTGCAAATTTATCGCAAAAATAGCATTTTGGCGGCCATTTTAAGTCGCCATCTTGAATTTGAAGCACATGAGAAGACCAAAACTAATATAAATCAATTGTGTGGGTTCTGAAAAATATATGCAGTTGTTTACTCTAGGTTTGTATGTGTATTTTTGACATATATAGGGTATTTATAAAAGTATGCATTTTTGGAGGCCATCTTGGCGGCCATCTTGGAAAATGGCGGCTATGAGGTAAAATTCGCGATGGCTCCATATCTGAAAAAATCCACAATACAATAATCTATATGTACACAAAAAATGGTGCTTTCTTCACAAAGTGCACAATACCATCGAATTATGGTCCTTAGCCGCTGCACTATTCTGAAGTAATTGGTCAATGGTCATATATAGAACAAAATCTCAGTTCTACGTGGCGAGAAGCCGAAGCAGTAAGCAGGATAGTGTATTCAAAAGTTGTTTGTGACAACCAAAATGTAAAATCAATTCTGTTAAATGGTAGTCGCAAATCATCAATTCATAACATTGCTTTAGAGCTTAACACATTTTGTACGAATGAGAATATCGTTTTATGTCCGGAATGGATTCCTAGGGATCAAAATGAACGTGCTGATTATCTCAGTCGTTGTTTTGACTGTGATGATTGGCAGATTAATTCTGCTATATTTTCTTCTTTGGATAAAGTATGGGGTCCTCACACGATAGATCGATTTGCATCACACTTGAACCGTAAATGCAGTAGTTTTAACTCGCGTTGTTGGGTTCCCGGTACAGACGCTATAGATGCGTTAGTACAGCCATGGGGGCTATATTTAAACTGGTTAGTTCCTCCACCTAGACTGGTTATGAAATGTATTGATAAAATCGTTTCAGAGAAAGCCGCTTGTACGCTTATTATTCCTTGTTTGAAGAGTGCGCCATTTTGGCCATGTTTGATAAATGAAGGTGGCACTTTCAAGTCCTTTATAAAAGAAATTAAAAATCTAAAAAAGATAGATGTAATCAGGCCAGGAAACGGAAATAATGGTTGTTTTGCTAAACATCCATTATCTTTTGATATGTTAGCCTTACGGTGTTTACCGTAAAACGTGATTTACTTATGTAATATGCATACATGTATGTTCAAATTTTCATATTTTAATTATTGGTTCGAATATTTCAACAGGTGTTGGCTTAAAGCATACTCTCAAACGTAAGTTAGACGAGGCAGGGATACAAGGCGAATTACAGAGGTCAATATCGGACAATATGGCAGGTTATCTTCTTCAGTCCAGAGCGGACAATACAGTGAAAAAGTATCAGAATTCTTTTCTTCAATTCCAAAGGTTCTGTGAAATCCATAATTCAGTACCGAAACCTGCTCTTCCTATTAGTGTTGCTATGTATTTCACATCTTTACTGGACCAGGGAAAATCAGACAATGTCATATCCGCAGCATTCTATGGGATAAAATAGGCCCATAATATCAACGATCTTCCGGATCCAACGGACAGCAATATTGTTAAGCGATTATTGGAATGTGCCAGACGTATTTCACACAAGCCAATTCAAAAGAAAGACGTTCTTAGTTCCGAAATGTTACATGCACTGTGTGCTATGTATGATTCTAGCGAAGATATTATTGACTTGCGTTATTTGTCTATGATTATGCTGGCGTACGCTGGTTTTATGCGCATAAATGATGTTAGTAATTTGCGTTGCAATGACTTAAAGTTTCATGAAGATCATATTGTTATATTGCTTAGAAAAAGTATAACTGATGTTTACAGAGATGGTTCAGAAATTGTCATAGCTAAGGGCCAGTCGTGTGCTTGTCCTTATGCAATACTGCAAAGATATTTGGCGGCAGCAAATTTATCCGTCATGTCCGATGATTACTTGTTCAGACCGGCATTTCGGTCTAAACAAGTTGCATGTTTAGTTAAGAAGAATAAACAAATTAGTTATACTAGAGCTAAGGAATGTTTTGTTGGAAAATTAAAGCTAGTTGCTCCCAATATGAAACTTGGTACACACTCTTTGAGAGCGAGTGGGGCTACATCCGTAGCAAACGCTTCTGGCGTGTCTGATAGATGTTTAAAGCGACATGGTCAGTGGAAGTCTGATTTAGCTAAAGATGGTTATGTAAAAGATTCTTTACACAGTAGATTATCTGTCACTAGATTACTACATCTTTAAGAGAATATTAGTGGATCTTGGTAACATCGAATTTGAATTGCCGACACCTTATATACTTTGTATTTACTATGCAAGCGTCTCGCAAATCGCACAACAGAATGTGTTGTTTTTTGTATTTTGTATGAGAGAGAGATAGGACTTTCTGGTACCCCGCGGTACATCGTATAGCGGGGTACCTTTGTCCTGACGTTCTCTGAATACAAACCGGTTTGTATACGCACGAGTGCGTTGAGCTATTTATAAGTGGATTTGGATGGTTATCAAATCAGTTCTAGCGAGATTCCCTCTGCGACGACATCGTTACAATTCAAATTCGATGTATCGTTTAGTATCAGTACGAACAAAACTGGAATGAGTTTGAGTGAAAGTTTGTCATTCAAATATATGCATTTGTGTAATAAGATATACAAGAGCAGTTCCTTTTGCAAGAGTTCATCAATGAGGCCCAACATTCGGTGGTACAAGACAATTCGACAAATGGGCACAGGTTTCCAGAATTTTTGGCCTGATTGGTTTTATCTCTGGTCGTTCCTGGGCGAGTCAACCACGATTAGCAAAAGATTAATATTATATGTAAGTTTTTAAATGCGTAATATACTTACTCTACACGTATTACCTACTTAAGTACTTCTGGATACTTTGCACATATTAAATATGTATCTCTGTCATAAATAAATGCTAGCGTCTCGCAGATATGCAAGCGTCTCGCAAATCGCACAACATAATGTGTTTTTTTTTTGTATTTTGTATGAGAGAGAGATAGAACAAAGGCCTGCACAGATCCTATTGTTTTTAAATCCCAAGTATATATAAATTAAGAATACATATAACTTTGAGCGTATTTATACGGATGGTTCTAAGGATGGCAAAAGGGCAGCTGCTGCCGCAGTTCCTGATGGCGATGTAATAACATTTCGACTACCAGATAATTCTTCTATTTTTTCCGCCGAGTTAAAGGCAATATATTTATCTGTGGACTTTATTAAATCAGAAGGTTATTGGCGGTATATTATATTTACCGACTCATTGTCTGCTATGCAGGCACTTCAGAATAAGAAAATTAAAAATCCTTTTGTTGTTAATCTCTTTTCTAAACTATCATATGTATGTGCTATATCGAATGTAGTATTTTGCTGGATTCCCAGTCATATGGGCATTCGGGGTAATGAACAAGCAGACTTGGCAGCAAAATCTGCTCTTTCACAAGATATCTTGCCATTTAAAATACCTTATTCCGATTTAAAATCTTTAATTAACGTTTTACTATACGATGATTGGCAAGGTGAGTGGAATGAGCAAGTGAATAATAAACTCCACTCATTCAAACCAGTACTTGGTGAGTGGCTGCAAGCTTTACGATCCTTTCGCCGAGAAGAAATTGTTCTTGCTCGTTTACGCATTGGGCACACATGGTTAACTCATGCATACTTACTGAAATGTGAGGAAGCACCTCAATGTATTCCATGTTTTACACAACTTTCAGTACGGCACATTCTTCTGGAATGTGCTGATTTCGCTCCAATACGTGATATATTTTTCATATATGCGTCAGCTCTTTGAGTCTGTCAAACCTGAACTTTTATTTGATTTCCTTAGGGAAATTAATATTTTTAGTAAGATATGATTATTTCTTAAATCGTGCGTTTGCACATGTATTACTTTTACAGATCCTGTTCCACATTTTCTCAGATATTGTTTATTTTCATGTTAAGTATTACATAGTAGTGTTTGGCTTGTTTGCCTAATTTCTGTTTTACATTGGCTTACATGTCGTTTTATATTAATGTTAAGTATCGCATACATCATGTTTGATTGTTTTGTCTAATAAACTGGTTAGTTATATTTCAATTTTAATTATTTCATCATTTACAGTAAATAAATTATTAAGCGCCCAAAATGACCTTAGTTGTCGACAGGCCTTAAAACACCATTCATCCATTCATTCATAGGAAGGTACTCACATTTATTCCATTTTCAGCGAGTTTGGCGGGTTTGATCCCCTGTCAGGTTATATCAAAGACTTTTGACATTATAGTAATGGCTTTCCCTCCTTGGCGCTCAGGTTGTAGGGTTAGCATTACGACTGACTCGCTGTTGTCAGGATAACATGACCAGTAGAGCAAGTAACCTACCAAAGAAATGACGTGAAAATTGTTGAAAGCGGTGTAACCACCACAAAGAACAAAGTTGTTATCACTGTGCGTTTACAAGACTCTTGATATAAAACCGCAAAATGTCCTTAAAGTATTAACAACCAACCTTTGTGAACTACACACAATATGCTTGAACCTTATAATGAAAATTAACGGTTCTAGTATAATGGTGGAAAATCAAACTTTTGATTTGACATGTTCTGTTCATAGTCTGTAATTTTCCCGACACACAGTAGTAACACGTTCTTGTCGACCAAATACATATTTACAAATAATAATTGACATCTCCATGACTTCGCTCCACACTAATTAAGCTGTTATTGTTTGTTTTGATGTTGCTTTACGCCATTTGAACTTTAGGTCAAAGGGAAGGAATTCATTTTCCAAAGGCGACCATTATAGCATTATGGGTAATGGTTCGTTACTAGCAAATGAATTAACATATATACCTATATCAAACTAATGTTCATTCTTAGAACTACCAAAAAAGCAATTTTACTTTCAATTTCAGAAAATAGAGCATGTTCTGAAAATGGAAATTAGAGTATCAACATAGCTAAAAGCAAACACTATTTTGGTTATAAATCAGTCAGAGGTTATTCAACTTTATGAAAATCACTTTCAACAAAATCATTATTGTCCAATGGGAGCCAGCCACAGTCTTATATATCTGAAATTCCCTGAACAAAATTGTCTGCCCGGCAAGCCGATCCGATTTACTTCCCTTTGACCTAAATTTAGTTATATCACAGCGATTTATTGGTAAGTTACCAAGTAATACCAAGGGCTTGGCGTGAAACGGTTGTATCTAAAATTGGTATTTTTTTACCAAGGTTAATCACCTCACCATAAAGTCTTTATAAGCGTTAAATCACTTTTCTTGGTAAACAATGTAAATTTAGGTGCCATTGCTCGTTCTGAGCAATGGCACCTAAATTTGCATTTTTTACAAAACGGTCAAAATTGCCCCTAAACCAGGGTTTTCAAAATAGGTTTTAAGTTACAACCGTTTCACGCCAAGCCCTCGATACTGTTCCATTTATCCTGACACCTGTGAGTCAGTAGTAATGCTAACCCCACAACCCAGAGCGTCAAAATGGAACATTCATTACTTCCATTTGAAAGTCTTTAGTGTGACCCGCCTTGGGATCGAGTCCGCGACCTCCCGCTTCCGAGGCGACGCTTTACTACTACATTTACACACCAAGGCGGTACAAGCATATCGAGGGCTTGGCGTGAAACGGTTGTAACTAAAAACCTATTTTGAAAACCCTGGTTTAGGGGCAATTTCGACCCCTTTGTAAACAATGCAAATTTAGGTGCCATTGCTCAGAACGAGCAATGGCACCTAAATTTCCATTGTTTACTAAGAAAAATGATTTAACGCTTATAAAGACTTTATGGCCTGGTAATTAAACTTGGTAAAAAAATATTGATTTTAGTTACAACCGTTTCACACCAAGCCCTCGATATCTGCGTTTTATTACAAGATCAATGAACTCGCGATAATTGAACGTCGCAAGGAACCAATACATTACCCCGAGTAATCGATATGTTTGAGAGATTCATCGATTCAAGCTTAATTGGTTATTTTCGGTTTCCTAATTTAATCATAAGGTTTATCATGAACAGCAAGCCAATGGTAGAATAATAGCAAGAATCAATAACTGCTGCTACGCTCGTTCAAGTTAAACCATATATTCGAGATAGCATTTGTTGGATACATCTCGAGTCTTCTCTAGTTACCATTATATCTAGTAATTATAACAATTTGGAAGCATGGTATAATTGAGCCGTCACGCAAGAAAACCAACATTAGGTAACTGCCTAAGGTATTGATCAAGATTAGCCTGCACAATCCGCGGAGGCTAATCCGGGCTGACACATTCCGTCTCAGGGGGATAGAGGTATCGAGTAATGATTCCTGAAACATAAAATCCACAGGAGGCGAACTGATCTGCTCGGGTTCGGCTGCGCGTCATGCTTAGGCTGATCCGGATCGATACTTCACGCAGAGTCCACAATGTTGGTTTACTCGTGGGACGGCTCATATGTATACACGATCTCCTCTCTCCAATCAAGTTTTGACCGCATCGTTGGTGCTGTGGTAAGAGCGTCCGCCTCGATCGAGAGCGGAAGATTTTAGTATGATACGTCATGTGATCATACTTAACCCTTTCCCTCATATAGACGCTTTCTGACGCCTCTGCTGCAGACGGCTTTTTGAAAACATAGTGACAAAAGAAGAAATTGCACAAAATGTGCAATTTCTCCTTTTGCCTCAACGTTTTCCACTTTTCGTCATAGGTTATCCATTCAATTATGGAGATTTTCTATGTTTTGACAAAATACGTTCAAAGTCGTCTGCTGCAGAATTGTCGTATGAGGGAAAGGGTTAAGAAGAATTGTGCACAGGATTAGCTGGCATAGCATTATTACTGATGCGCTACTGTCGAGTTACCATCAGAAATAATATGTTATCGTAGGAACGCCGTAATATATCTGAAAAAATATTAAAAGCGTTGTAAAAGACAATAAAAAAACCGCGTAAAAACCATTCAATTTTTGCAAAAAATACTGTTGCCCGATCAATTCATATTGTTTTTTAACAACCGACATATCATGTATAGAGCCGCGCTTTGAAATCATCTGACGAAAGCCGTGCTGAATATTGGAAGTTTATTTCATCAAACAGTTAAAAAACCTTGAAGGAAAAGAAGAATTTAAACATTATACTTTATTTCATAAACTAAGTGAAATCAGTGTAGGAAAATAGGACATTGGCTCTTTGTAATAAGCTCGATAAGAACCCAATATTACCAGATCCGACTATCGGAGGTATAAGATTTAATGCCAATTGCAAGCAAAACATCGCATTCAGCAATTCCCTGTCTAAAACGACCATTCGACAACTGACCTTTTCGAATCATACAACTTGTTGAAACCATTGCAGAAATACGAGAGATTGTTAGTTAACAGTTTCTTTGTTAATTTCTCTAGTTGAACAGTTGAATACGTGCTAAAGACCACCCTAGAAAAATAAATACCCTGTCTGTTTTTAGGTTCAAAAGTTTTCTGCATAAAATACCCTGAAAATAATATTAAAAAAAAGTGAAAAAAGACCAGTTGGTTGTCTTCCCATGGGAAGTCTTTTATATGCACAGGTCCCGCTGTACTTATTTAGTACGTTTCGTATGAAATTAACATTTCCCAGAGATTTTCGGATGCTTGTTCGACAAACACCCGCTTAAACTACACGGAAGCATAGGCTTATCATCATATTCGCTTGTCGCAAACACTCGAGTTGCTGTTTTCGTTTGATTTGTTTTATTAATTTAACACTTCTCAGCTAGCTGTCGCATTTTGACGTATCTGAAGGAGACAACCTCTCATGTCTAACGATTTTAACTCTAACACAATATAGAAAAGCGTCGAAACTGCGTTTGTAAAAAAACCCACATATGAGTCGTGTCTAGCGATTTTTGGACTTTAAGGTGATGAACTCCAGAAAATATATATTATAGCGAACGTTTTAAAACTGTTCACAAGTTGTCTTCAAATATTATAATCGTAATTCTGGAATAACATATGAGTAATAATTTCACTTTCCAGTACCATAAGCATCTAAATACTGATCGTTTATGCTTCATTTCTACTGGGCAGACATACCCAGTAAGACAAATGTTGTACATTTTCATGACTTTCAATTGACAGTTTTTCAACATTTACAGCCAAAATAGTTTTGAACTAATTATTATTTACTTTTTTTTCACTATTAACAATATTTGCATGTTTCTACATTTCAAAGTTTTGATCTCCATCTGGAGTTCAGAACCTATAAAACATCTGCTTACAATGAAAACGCATGCGAGTATGTGATTCCGAAGGGTCTTATCAGTATCTTCCCCATCCGGATACCCAAATGCACCTTCTGACAACATAAACCTTGAAGTGTAGTTTATGTCTTTAACCCTTTTTAAACATACAACAACTCTGCAGCAGAGGACTTTGAATACATCTGGTAAAGAACGATGAAAATCTCAATAAATGAAATTGTTATTGTTAAATAGAGTTGAAAACACTTTGGCAAAAGGAGAAATTGATCTTTGTGAGCAATTTCTCCTTTCGCGGCAATGATTTCAAAACTGGTCTGTTGCAGAGGCGTCAGAGACGTAAAGGGTTAAATGATTTCAAAGCGGAGTGTTGTTCATTTGTATTCTTTAACCGATTGTTAGCATACTTTGTGTACGCTCTGTTAACTCTTTCACTGCCGAATTTCACGAAGTCGACTCTTCCCTGTTGGCAATATGGTAGCATTTAATATTTAAGTGACAAACAATGCATATTTCAGGAGAGACAGCTCGCTAGGACAGCTCGTTAGAACCTGTCTCACATGAATCTGCATGGTTTGCAAAAGCCTTTAATTGCATTTGGCAGCGATAGACAATTTGGGAAACTTTGAAACAAGGGAAACGAAGCAAGTTAAACTAGTTAACATAAATTCATGGAAAGAGTTCCGTGAATGTTGCATGTTGTTTCTAACGCCTCGATATCGCAATGGATGAATTTCAAATAGACCTAACGTGAACTTGTTGTAAGATATGGTTGCTATGGAAACACATTTTATTTGAGTGAAAATGGGTTTTTTAAGAGTTGTGAGACTTTTTTCAACCCGTTGTCATAGTAACAAAAGACAATGTCATTTAACAACTGGACTGTTTTCTCCAGTTTTCTTAACATATGTAAATAAAGATACGGATCTGTTTCAACCGTTTTCCACAAGAAGATGCATTTTTACGCATTCGCAGCTGTCAACATTTGGAAATATTTAATCAAAACGGGATATAGCTCATAATGACATAATATTCCCTACGTATTTCCATGTTGAAACTAAATGAATTTCTCAAATAATATTATGATCATTTTCACAACATATTGAAATACCTTTAGCAATTTAAATTGTAGACCAAGGATAAGTTTCCGTTAACCCTTACCCACATACAACAGGTAGACAGCAGACGACTTGGAAATAGTATGGAATAGAGTTTGAATAAAGTTGAAAACATTGCGGGAATGGAGAAATCGCTTGTTATCAGCATTTTCTACTTTCGCCACAGTGTTTTCAAATCATCGCCTGCTGCCGGTGAGTCAATTTGCATGCACGTGCATCTTTGAGCGTGTTTAAAAAAGGGTATCGCCAGAATGTAATAGTATTGTCCTTAAACAGTCTTTTTCTTAGTTATAAACACGAAACATTGAAGTATTTTTCAGTTAAATATTGAAAAATAGTTGGAAGAAAGGAGAAACGGCACAATACCAGCTATTTCTCCTGTTCCCACACTTTTGTAAAATGACGTCTGCTGTAGAGAGAGAAGTCGTTTATCGTCTGTATCAGGTAGAGGATTCAACCCACACGTATTATAAATATTTAATGAATCGAACGTTCATTGTAATTGATGGAATTGATAAGCAAAATAATGGACGGGATTGTGTAATAAATTGCTTGATTGGAATCATGCCTGCTAGTCATGCAGCATTAACCATTGTTTTGCTATTTTATAATTCAGAATGCATTTTGTGTCTGTGTATAGACACCATGAAACCAACCGCGTATTGCACACCCAGATTTGCATGCGTATCCATGCTATCGTATCGTAGTTGGCAGTGTTCGTCCGATTATTCTTGATACAGTCTTTTACTAATTGGCGAACTATGTAGAGCCATATTAAACTGCAAGGTTCTTTCAGGTTGATCTTAATCCATACTTTGATGATACAGACTGTGACTAATTGGCGAACAATTACGAGCCATATCAAAATGCACGGATGGTCTCAAATGAGTTTAGATTGGTTTGCACAGAGCACCGTTCAAATAAATGCTATAAAAGCAAGCGATGATCTTACCACCAATCAAATAATAGCATTTTCACTTCTGTTGCGAACCGTTACAAACCGTGCGCTAGCGAACTTCTTCACTGAACGCAATACTGCTTATTTCACAATATGGCGTGAAGGGCAACTGTGTTAGTCTGACCCCCGCCCCCCCCACCCCGAATAGAAGCCTATCTGAATAAGTTGTTGGCCAATTTAACGTCAAGTGATGCCTCAAAACGGGGATGCAATCGACTGACATGGTCTGCATCCACTCGGCACAACTGTCCTGTGTTTAATAAAAAGTTATGAAAGCAAACGGTAGCCTTTCCACCAATCAAATAACAGCATGTTCACCTCTTTTACGACATGTTACAAACTGTGCGCTAGTAAACTGCTTAACTGAACGCAAGGTTGCACATTTCACCATATGGTTTGAAGGGCAATTTTACTGTTGCCTGATATGCAATGTTTATAAATGTCTCCTCTACAAAAATAAAAGTAAAAACCTTAACTATCTTGAAAAATGGAATGTTTGCCTTTGATACCGAGTTGAATATACAGTGGGACCTGTGAATAAAGACCACCCGTGGGAAGAAAGCAATCTGGTCTCTTTACACACATGTGGTCTTTATATACAGGGTCATTTTGTCCATTTATTTATTACTAAATATTCATAATGCATGTTACAATATATATACACCGCACAATTTACAATACTAATCAGAACTTCATATAGTTTATATCTGTAATATCATTCAAAACTGATATATAAGGCTGCTTTTATAGAGATAAGGAGTCAATGTGTAAATAAAAGGCTCAAGTAAAATTTAAGGAGAAGTCATTTAAATGAGGAACGATAAATTTGAGGAGAGTGAGTATATACAGAAAATTACTAATAAGGAAATTAAAAATGTGGATCATTTTGAACATTTTCTTCTTTCTCAAAACGTCGTATGTACGAGGTGAAATTATTAATGCTTCAAATCCATTAACTTGAACTAAATGTTAAGAATATTAAAACGTGTGGGCATTGAAACACGACAATAAACATTGCTAAAGTGTCGTTTGTTTTAATGAATTTATAAATGTTTATTGCATGCGACAATTTGTCACACTGACACTGCTAGTTTTCAATTAATTATTCTGATTTTCCTGCAACAAAAAATCTTAAATCTAATTTATCGAACAATGTTCTGAATATATAACTCCAACTGGACTGGACTGCAATCGAATAGACTTGCTAGGCTTTTACTTTTTATATGTGAACAATATTATTTCTCTATCTTTGAGAGAGCTACCTTTATAGAAATACAACTCCCTATTTTAGAGATCTGTATACAGGAATGGCTTTGGTCATATTTGGTAACTTCAATTTGTTGGTATTGTTAAATTATATGAAAGATATATAATGGAAAGTTTAATTATTCGCAACCGTCACAATGTTGAACGATGCAGTTATTAACAATTGTCTATTAATTACATTTCGCTGTAAATAAATGACGAGGGAGAAATGTATATGCTGCTCGGACCACCGCATTCTAATTAAGTTAGACCCACTCTGTCAATCACTAGTCATTAATTTGTGCAGGCTTTCGAAATTAATATAGTATAACAGGTTATAGTTTGATTAATGGGACATTAACCCTTTCCCTCATACGACAATTCTGCAGCAGACGACTTTGAACATATTTTGTCAACAAATATAAAATCTCTTTAATTGATTGGATAGCTTATGACTAAAAGTGGAAAAAATTGCGGCAAAAGGAGCAATTTCTTCTTTTGTCACTATGGTTTCAAAAAGCCGTCTGCTGCATAGGCGTCAGAAAGCGTTTAAATGAGGGAAAGGGTTAACGCCTTCTTAAAAGGCCAAATACATAATATTGTTTTCAAAATTGATCTGTGTATGGAAAGGTACCTCATCTGAAACCTGTCTAAGTTAGAAAGATCTCAAGTTGCACAATTTGGATTTGGCATTTCACAAATAAGAATAAAACCGGAAGATTTACAGGGCTTAACATATCGCTTATCAGCAGGACACAACAAAATAGCACATCATTTAACCCACCTTTTTATATATACAAGTTTAAATGTTGTCTTTTAGAACTATATAACTAAGTTGCCAAATTTCTTGTCGGATCAATGAAAGAAGACGTAGTTGTCTTAGTCCTTATGAATGTTAATAACAAGTCAAATGTTGATGCAAAGCGTCAAAAACGCCGCACATGATTTCGAAGCATGACTTAAAGGAAGCAGATGCAGTTCAGTAAATTTAAATAACGTGTAAACAGACAGGATGTAAATATTTCGAACACGAAGGCAAAACGTCCCTTTATTTTAGACAAGAAGACCAAGATGTGCCTACATTGCTCACCTGGCTACCATAGCCTATAATAAAAGGCTACCAAGACCAGAAAGTGTCAATTTTGACGTAGGGATTAGACGTTGTATATGCTGCGATCTATGTGATATTCAGCATGTGAAGGTTAGTCGTGAAATGACAAGTTTAGTCCTGAAACCATTTGGTTTACAGTTTGCTTAACATTGACTGCAATTGTAATGTGTCATACAAGCTGAAGTTTCTTAATTTTTCACCAATAAACGGTTTTAAATCTGTAAGATCAATTAGATAAAACAAACTTGTTCGCAGGAAATTTGGGCACCGGAAATATGGTCACAGTAATCCGGGCAAAAGGTAATTTGGTCACAGTAATGAGGGCACAAGGTAATTCGGTCACAGCAATAAGGGCACAAGGTAATTTGGTCACAGTAATAGGGGCACAGGGTAATTTGGTCACATGGTAATTTGGTCATTATAATAGGGGCACAGGGTAATTCGATCACAGTACTACGGGCACAAGGTAATTTGGTCACAGTAATACTGGCACAAGGTCATTTGGTCACAGTAATGAGGGCACAAGGTGATTCGGTCACAATAATAAGGGCACAAGGTAATCTGGTCACAGTTATAAAGGCACAAGGTAATCTGGTCACAGTAATAAAGGCACAAGGTAATTCGGTCACAGTAATGAGAGCACAAGGTAATTGGGAAGCTAGACAAAGTCAGACAGGACAATATCGGACATATTATTTTGAAAATAATAATGTAATAATAATAATAAAAATAATAATATAAAGTCAATTATTATTAATAATAATAACGAGACGCATCGCATCGGAAGCAGAATTTTACCATAAACTGTTTCTAATGAAGTGACAGAGGGATGTCAGACATTCGAAGAGGGCAGTAGATAGGATTTTATAACCGTGAGGTCGTGAAGCACCGTAAGTGCGAGCTAGCAGAGCGCGGAAGTCTGGTGTGCATTCTCGATATATGATTGATAAACAGCATCGATCATAGATCAATCACCATCGATAATTACATATTAGTATTATTATTATTATTATTATTATTATAGCAGATCAACCTGAAAGAACCTTGCAGTTTAATATGGCTCTACATAGTTCGCCAATTAGTAAAAGACTGTATCAATAATAATCGGACGAACACTGCCAACTACGATACGATAGCATGGATACGCATGCAAATCTGGGTGTGCAATACGCGGTTGGTTTCATGGTGTCTATACACAGACACAAAATGCATTCTGAATTATAAAATAGCAAAACAATGGTTAATGCTGCATGACTAGCAGGCATGATTCCAATCAAGCAATTTATTACACAATCCCGTCCATTATTTTGCTTATCAATTCCATCAATTACAATGAACGTTCGATTCATTAAATATTTATAATACGTGTGGGTTGAATCCTCTACCTGATACAGACGATAAACGACTTCTCTCTCTAGAACAGACGTCATTTTACAAAAGTGTGGGAACAGGAGAAATAGCTGGTATTGTGCCGTTTCTCCTTTCTTCCAACTATTTTTCAATATTTAACTGAAAAATACTTCAATGTTTCGTGTTTATAACTAAGAAAAAGACTGTTTAAGGATAATATAACCAGCAGTACTGGTAACTGACCCAGAAAACGCCGTGATATAAGTGAAACATTGTAAAACACCACTTTTAAAACATATAAGCAAAGATGTAGCCACAATGATGTCAGCTTTCGTTTTGCCACAGAAGCGTCTGTATATGGGAAAGGGTTAAATTATGTCCTCGTCTAATGTATCGATGTTTTGTTTGTAGCGTAATAACTGACAGACAGATTGGTTCGTTGAGCATCGCCGTAGACTACATTATGTCTTCTTGAATCGGTCCCTCTTCGGAGGAAGGACCTCTTATGTACACAATTAATGTTCTCCCAAGAGGCTTAATTTAAAACAAATGAACCTCTAAAGTGCTACAACTGTGTATAGCAACAACAGACAGCACATCTCCGCTACTGTGTAATCAACTTATAGTTGTTGCAACACATTCGTTTGTACATCAATATATATTTTATAAGATACTGGTCCATGAGATCAATGTTCAAATAGGCCGGGTTCGTACGAGTAATAAGGCATGATCGAGACAAACATCGTAATTACTGCGGTGACATTGTAGTAATACTTTCTCACATATGAAAGTTCTTACATGACATCCGCCTCGGTGGCATAGTAGTAGAGCGTCGGTTCCGAGTGCGGGACGTCGCATGTTCGATCCCCGGTCGGGTTATACAAAATACATGGTTGTAAAGGCTTTCCCACCATGGCATTCAGGGGTGTGGTTTTAGCATCGAGATAGATCAGTAGAACTGGTAACTTACCCAGAAAACGCCGTGATATAAATGAGAAATTGTTAAAGCAGCGTAAAACACCATAAAACAAATCTGACACGATGACTTTGAAAACATCAATGCAAAATATATTTTGCAAATGCTTTCTATCCAATAAATAGTGATATTTAACATCACCATCGCTCTTTAGAAATGCACATTAAATAAATTGAGAAGAAACCTTTTTTTTTAGGTAGAAATGTACCTGCTAAAGTAGCCCGAGAAAGAGTTCCGTAGATATATAAGACTTGAAAATAAGATAAGGTCGTTGACAGAGAGAGTAGCACTGATCATCCCCGATCTAATTAAATAATTAAATAACCAGTCAGGAACATATTTTAGGAGCAATGGTCGACGTTATATGGCTGAAAACTGTTGAAAACGACGTTAAACTTAATCCGATCATCGCTTGAAAATGTTAAGCTTATTGGCAGAGTGAAGATTCGGCTAATATGGAACGTTTGATTTCTGAAGCAGAAACATCCGGGATCAGGCGATGTAACTATATGAATAATAGACCGTTGCGACCGTCCAAGTCGACAAGTCTTATAACTTCCTCCTCAAATAAATGATAACACAGCTTGCCCTTACCTCAACTGTCAGTAATCGATGTGCCTGATCTATTCAGGAACAGTTCGCTATCTATAGTTCCTGTTCCATTTTGCTAGTATATATTCGGTCAGTCATACATGTCCATAGAAACACCCGTTGTGTGATAAATTGTACTTTTGGGGTTTAACAAGGATCACATGCCGTCAAAACCCAAAAAAGCAATTCGGAAGAGTCTTCAGATAATAGTTCATTGGTGCTTTTACATGGGTTTACAGCAGATGGCCAACTTAGGAAAGGTGATTTAGCATAACTGTAGATTTGTCTTGATTTGTTAGGGTTTTACGCTGTTTTCATCATTAGTTCAGTTATACCACGACGACAGTACAGTTATTCATGATCTCTTAGTAAACAAACCAGTACTAGGCTAGGAAATGTGCCTTGCACAAGGGCACTTCACCATGACCAGCGTCGAGACTGGGGATCGAACCTGAAACGCACGGTTCCAAATCCCTGCCGACGCTAACCACTAGGCCACGGCGGATATCTCATACAGGTAGAGATTGTCCCTAATATTTCTTGCATGAGAATATTGATTTAGATCCGCACCATCTAACAAGGACCTTTATTGTCCGTTTACATTTCAGTCCCAGATGCATCTATGATAAAAACAAATTAAAACCATTAGTTTTAAGCTATTGTACCATTTTAGGATTCCGTCGGATGAAGGCTCCGATATCGAATATTCACACGGAGGGGAATATGTAGTAGAGTGGACTGTCCCTTAGATGGACAAAGTGAAACTATTTGTTTGTATAAGGTAACATTTATACTACCTTGTTCTAGAAATTGCAACGTTGCAATTCCAACACGTGGAAACCAAACTTTCATTGTTCATACTAATAGCACTACACCATGGAAACATTCAATAATTAATTAACTTATACAGTTGAAAACATTATAAACAATATGACAAGTTCAATTCAAAAGAATAATGCGAAATAAAACATTTTAATAATTAATTACATCCAAACATTTGCAACATGTAAAATATTTTATCGTTATTTGTTTCAGATGAAAGAACAAACGAAAACATGAATAATGATAAAGCGTATTGTTCGTTTTTAGTTATATTCAAATCAAATTGCTGATGCTCATTACTAATGAATGATTTCGTGCTTCGAAATGCGTCAGCATGTGGACAAAGCAAAGCTAATCCTCTCTTTTTATTCGTTTACCCTTTGTTTTATTTAGGTGTTACGCCGTTTTCAGCTTTCAGTTACATCAGTTGTATCACGGCGACTGTTCTCTTCATCTCGATCCCCTTGTAACTTAATCATTACTGGGATAGGAAATGTGCCTTTAACCCAGATCACCGCGGTCTGGGAAATGACCCGAGACGCCCAGTTTGTTTTAAATCTCCAACGCTAAACATGTGGCCACCAGTGGATCCCTCGTGGTTCCTTTGCATGATATGCTATACAGTTTCTACCAAAACCGATTACATATGAGCCTATGCATGAAAAGAGGAACAAGTTAGCATTCTTGGATTGTGTATGATCAGATTAGCATGTTCATTTGTGTACTACACATCTACACACCAGGACAGTAGCTTCTAACAAACTTATGTAAGTAATAAGTGAATGGTGTAGACCTTAATCATATTATGTGGATGATGCTTAGTCTATGGTAAACCAACAATTACATTTCCCTAATAACGGGCTCATATGTGAATGTTTAAGTGTGCTGTTTAGATAAAGAATCGGCTGTATTGTGTACAGTCTGTTCTTAGTTCATACAGTGTCCGGAATATGATGTAAACTCGGATAGAAAATACAAAGAGTTACATCACTTGATACCCGTGATCAGTTGTATCAGGAAAGTAGATATGATCTTATCTACGACCCTGGTTGTATTCAAAGAAGACGTCTCTCAAAAGACCGAATGAGCTGTTACACGAGCAAAACCAACATTATCGACTCTGCGTAATATATCGACCCAGATCATCCTTTCCATTATACCGGGCCGACACATTCCGTCAGGGGGATAAGGGTATTGAGTTAATATATCTATAGGTGCTACCTATTTACGAAAAAACAGCATAATTTGGCAATTACAGTTGATTTTTAAAAGTACTTGACTAGACGGGGGTCGTTGGGTAATTTCTTCTTTTCAGCCCTTTTCTGATGTCATCTGGCGACTACCTTTTGAAACCGGTCTGAAAGGCTGGTACAAATATTGTAGGGGGTCACATTTCTGTTTAATTCTATCCCTAAAATAGACGATTATTCCAGCCCTTTTCTGATGCCACTTGGTGACTACCCTTTTAACCCAATCAATATGTCTTGAACCATTTTGTAGAGGGTCACCCATAGAACATCTTGGAATTCGAAAAAGCGGATTCACAGGAGAACAATTTTTAAAGTTTTGCAATTTCCACCCCATTCTGAAACCGCAGCAAACCAATTTATAGGTATAATATAAATTGTTAAACAATTTTTAATGAGGGTCACCAAAGTAACATTCATGTCAAGTTTGGTTAATATCGCATCAGCAGTTTCAGAGAATATTTGACCGTTTGAAGTACGCCGTACAGTGAGTGATCACAATGGAACACATTGAGCCTTTGGTTTGAAATTGATCTTTAAACAAGAGGGCCATTATGGCCCTAGGTCGCTCACCTGAATGATTTCTAATGCAAAACACATCAAGACAATTATTCTGACAAAGATATAAAATGCAACCTCAAGTGTTAACAAGATGTTCCTGTATTTGGCCTCTTGACCTATTTTTTGTTTTACCTGATATGACCCATATTCGAACATTGACTAGATATCATCAAGACAATCCTTCTGACAAAGTTTCAACTTGCTCATAGTAGAAATGCAGCCTCCAGAGTTTTAACAACCTTTTCCTTCAATTTGGCCTAGTGACCTAGTTTTTGATCAGGCATGACTCATATTCGACCTTGACCTAGATATTATTCAGAGAAACATTCTGACAAAATTTGAAGATGCTGAAGCAAAATTCGGCTTCTACAGTGTTAACTCGATTTTCCTTCAATTTGTCCTAGTGACCTAGTTTTTTAAAAAAGATATGACCAATATTTGAAATAGGGACTACATATCATCAAGACAAACAACTGAAAAGGTTTGAACATGCTCAAGTTAAAAATGCAGCATCCAGAGTGTTAACACGATTTCCTTTCAATTTGGCCTAGTGACCTACTTTCTGACCCAATATGACCCATATTCTAACTTGTCCAAGATCTGATAGAGATAAATGTTCTGATATATTTTCATGAAGATCTGATGCAAAACGTAGCCTGTAGAGTGTTAACAAGGCAATTGTTGACGACGGACAGACGCAGGACAAAATGTGATCACAATTGCTCACATTGAGCACTTCGTGCACAAGTGAGCTGAAAAGTAAAAGTGTAACATTAAAGCTCAAATCTTAACTTTAATTGTTGTAGATATTGTGAAAGAAAATATTTTACACACAAAGCTTTGAAAAATAACCTAATATTTATGATAAAATGGCAT
Organism: Serripes groenlandicus; assembly: GCA_031761405.1. Classification (NCBI taxonomy): domain Eukaryota; kingdom Metazoa; phylum Mollusca; class Bivalvia; order Cardiida; family Cardiidae; genus Serripes; species Serripes groenlandicus. Next base: position 335,273 of record JASEVX010000198.1, read on the forward strand.
AAGAGAAGCATTTATTTACCCATTTTCACATACAAGGAATTTGAAGGTGATTACTAAAATCCTAGTTGGAAAATAAAAAATATTCATAATGAGAAATTTATGTGTTCATTTCATTGGATACATCAGAAGTAGTCTGTAAGTGGTTAAGGATTAATCCTTTTCCACATGTAGATGCTTTCTGCCACCTCTGCATAAGAACATTTTTGAAAAACATTGTGACAAAAGGACATATTGTTCATGATGAACAATTTCCCCCTTTATCACAATTTGTTTACTCTATCAAATAATTACACTTTCCTATTAATACATTTTCCAAAATAAAACCAAAATGTTTTCAAAGTGGTTTGCTAAAGAATTGTTCCAGGTTGGAAAGAGTTAAGTAAAGAGAAAGTACTATATGGTATATATGTACATGTATAATTAACAAGAGGACCATAATGGTCCTATATTGCTCACCTGATTTAATCAAACTTAAAAAGTTTTCAGTGTTTTTTCCCCTATATGAGTCTATGAAAAACAAGTGACCCCCGGGGAGGGCTCATTTTTGACCCCAGTGCTATAATTTGAACAATCTTGGTAGAAGTCCACTAGATGATGCTACAAGCCTACATACCAAATATCTTTTAGACAAGAAAGTTTTTAAAGTTTTTTCCCTATCTATGTAAAACAAGTGACCAGAGGGAGGGGTCATTTTTTACCCCATGGCTATAATTTGAACAATCTTGATAGAGGTTCACTAGATGATGCTACATACCAAATATCACAGGCCAGGGACCTCTACTCTTAGACAAGAAGATTCTTAAAGTTTTTCCCCCAAATGAGTCTATGTAAAACAAGGGACTCCGGGATGGGGTCATTTTTGACCCGAGGGCTATAATTTGAACAATCTTGGTAGAGGTCCACAATGATGCTACATACCAAATATCAAAGGCCTGGGCCTTCTACTTTTAGACAAGAACATTTTTAAAGTTTTTTCCGCATATGAGTTTATGTAAAACAAGTGACCCCCGGAGAGAGGTTATTTTTGACCCCAGGGCTATTATTTGAACAGGCTTGGTAGAGGTTCTCTAGATGATGCTACATACCAAATATCTTTTAGACAAGAAGACTTTTTAAGTTTTTTCCCTATATCAGTCTATGTAAAACAAGTGATCCCTGGGGAGGGGTCAATTTTGACCCCAGCGCTATAATTTGAACAATCTAGGTAGAAGTCCACTAGATGTAATGATGCTACATACCAAATATCAAAAGCCTGGGCCTTCTAGTTTTATGTCAAACAAGTGACCCCCGGGGAGGGGTCATTTTTTACCCCAGGGCTATTATTTGAACAATCTTGGTAAAAGTCCACTACTACTTGATGCTACATACCAAATGTCAAAGGCCTGGGGCCTCTACTTTTAGACAAAAAGATTTGTTAAGTTTTTTCTCTATATGAGTCTATGTAAAACAATAGACCCCAGGGGAGGGGTCATTTTGAACAATCTTAGTAGAGGTCCATTAGATGATGCTACATACCAAATATCAAAGGCCTGGGCCCTCTACTCTTAGACAAGAAGATTTTTAAAGTTTTTTCCCTATATGAGTCTATGAAAAAGCAAGTGACCCCCCGGAAATTTGAACAATCTTGGTAGAGGTTCACTAGATGATGCTACATACCAAATATCAAAGGCTTAAATTAAGCCTTTCTACTTTCAGACAAGAAGATTTTTTAAGTTTTGGTTAATTTCCCCTTTTTTGTAGCCGTGGCAACCAAAGATCTGCATGGAATAGAATTCTTTGAACAAGTTTGAAAGAGATCCACCCAAGGAACATTCCTGTAAAATTATTTTGAATTTGGTTAATTGGTTTAGGAGGAGAAGTCGTTTGTAGGAAAACGTAAACGGACGGACGACGGACGGTAGGCGATCACAAAAGCTCACCTTGCACTTCATGCATAGGTGGGCTAAAAATACTGAAAATCTCAATTAATTTAATAGAGATGAAAACATTGTGGCAAAAGGAGAAATTGCCAATTTTGAGCAATTTCTCCATTTGCAATAATGTTTTCAAAATGTGTCTGCTGCAGAGGCATCAGAAAGCATCTACATGTAGAAAATGTTTAACCCTTTACCACTAACAGACTACTTCTGACGTAGCGTCTGTATGTGGGAAAGGATAACTAAGAAAGAATCTAAAAATAATTTACATGTACAAAATTTACTTTAAGGTAACAGGTTAAATTAAAATGCTCAAAACTTGTAATGCTTGGCTGTGGAAGAGTAGCAGACAACTTCTTGAATAATTTTAGGAAAGGAGAAATTTCTCCTATTAGAAAAAATTCTTCCATCCTTAAAAAGTTTTCTATGGACAGATATTATATTAGGAGATGCATTCCAATTTTTTCTCGAAATTTTTTGGAAAAGGAGAACATGCTGATAATGATAAATTTCTTCCTTTCCAAAAATATTTTCTTTTCAGGAATAACATCAAATTATCATTTGTCACAATATAAAATGTTTTTTCCCAAAGCTATATGTTCAAGCATGTATAAGTGTTTAACCCTGTCCCACAAGCAGATGACTTAAAATGATGAAGTTATAACTTTAAATAACATTGTTGTAAAATCAGAAAATCCTGACAAGTAATTTCTCTTTTTGTCATAATGTTTTCTATTGTATACAATTATTACATGGCCTTTGATAGATGTTGCACAGGTTTTTGCAGAGTTGTTTTCAAATAGGTCTGCTGTAGTCTGATTTATGTGAGAAAATGCTAAATATGCTACATTTTTTTTAAGAATTTGCTTATTTTTCAGTTTATTTGCTTCATGTGTTAAATGATAACAGCTATGATTGGATTTATTTCATATGATTTATTATGAGTCCATGAATAAAAAATGAAACACTTTCAGTGTTAATCAGAATTATCTTATCTAAAGTGTCCTCTTCAATCATTGATTCTCTGAATACTGCTGTCCTTAAAAGAATAGTATTTATTCTTTTCAATGACTATTATGCCAAGCTCTGTTTTCAGAGTTTTTTAATCACAAATTTACCAGCACTACATGAATATGCTCCGACAGTAGCTGTCAGATCCATCAAGTTTCTATTGTCTCTGCTTATGAAAGTTGTTTCCTTCCCTTCATGAAATCTAGAATGTTAGCACAAAAATCACCGGCTATAGTAAAACAACTCACAGCCATGATTTTATCACCCAGCAAAAACTAATTTAGAAATTTCTGAATTCTTAGTAATGTGTATATAAGTGGTCACTAAACGAGGTCCAATGTAGCCTGTGTAGGACAGGTTTGACTCATTATCGCATTCCATGATGGGAATTAACGCCTCTTCATCTTTTTCTGTATCGAGCTGTACAGGGACATTGACAATTGCCCGTCTTACAAGGTCTTCTTGCTGGTGTTGTCTACTATTTAAAATAACCCATATCAGGGACAGGAAATTGGTTTTTCTTGCTTGGTCGAACACAAATTAAGTGGCCTGAATATACCTGAAATATAAATAAAAAACATAGCTAGAAACAAAATTTAATGTTTGTCATTTTGGCACAAGTATAATAAGTTTCCTGTGTGATTACACAATGTTGAATCATATCTTACATAATCAGAAAAATATTAATATCTAACCATTGAAATACCACACTCATGTGATTACATGTGAAGTTGGGAACAATTCACAAGCCCCTTGATGGATTTTAATACATAAAGAATGTGACATGAGAGAAATTGTTGATTTACCCATCATATACTCAATTGTTGAAAATAAGTTTCAAATGTAAATAGATATATTACTAATAGACAATTTATAAAAAAGCTTGACGATAACACGGGTCTCCCTCTCTCACTACTCCCTCGAAATAGCAATACACCAGTATTTACACTAGGATTTTGTTAACTGGATCAACCAGTTTAATAATAGCTTTTAATAGCACATGATCTAGTGTTCGGTTAGTTAGTTTAATATGAAAACAGCCATGGTCTTTGTCTACAAATACTTTTCATTTGGTTTTTGCTTCTTAATGTACTGCTGTAGACTCACGCGATAGCTAATTTAGCTAATTTGAACAATTGGTTAGCGGTATCTAGATTAATACTACAGCCTGTTCACGGACATTGACAAGGTACTTACTCGATGTTTTAATAAGCTTCTGGTGCATTTACCTTAAGAATTTACTAAGGCTTTAACCGTTTCTCTCATGTAGACACTTTCTGACGCCTCTGAAGCAGACAACTTTTGAAATCATAGTGGCAAATGGTGAAATTGCTCATGATGAGCAATTTCTCCATTTGTCACAATGGTTTAAACTCTATTCAATATTCATACTATCATTTTGAGATTTTTCCCATCTTTCGGACTTGATAACTTCAAAGTCGACTGCTGCAGCTTTATTGTATGTGGGAAAGGGTAAATTATAAACAAAATAAACAACAGGCTGGGTATGCATTGTGAGCAATGACCATATATGCATGTATCTGATTCTGAAAAATCTCAAGGCTTTAGTTTATAGGATATTTAAACCAGTACTAACCAGAATTATTTTGTTGTTGAATCGTTTATACAAATGGATCCAATTAAACGGGTCCCCAATTAAACAAAGGGACACAACTTTGGTTAACTATAACAAGTCGGATTCGCTACACTGTATATTTGCCACAGTACCACGAATTAATTAAAATGTATCCCACTCTCTTTCACTATATCTTATTGCATAATTCCCAACTGTAATGTAAATGTAGTGTAGTCCAGGTTGTAAAAATAATCAGATGGTTGAAATTGAGAATGTGTTTGAATATTTGTCAGTTCGAAGAATTTGTTGTCCGACAGTCATGATTGAAGATTTTCGCGAAGACTGCCGACATCTCTACAATATAATGTTAGGCCTACTTACCAACACTTTAGACGATAAATTGGAGTTGTTTCTATTTAAATATTTCACCAGATACGTCTCAAGTCGTCATTATTCGGGATACAGTAAAATGTAAGGCTTCAAACGGCAATTTTTCGTTGTGTCTGTAAAGCGCTTTACTGTAAATGGCGTGCGTCTAGATCACCTTGATTAGTACGGTACTAGTCGGCTATTTTGACACACTGGATCACAATATTTCATTCTCAGTTCCACGCATTTTTCGCTTTTTCTTAAAATTGTTAGTTCACACGAAATTACGCAGTTCTTTTATTACCTTAAACATCGATTTAGAATTAATAATGATTGACTAGACGACAATATTTTTCAAACTGTGTTTATACGTCGGACCGGCCGCATTTTAAACATATCCAAAATGGCGGCCCCCATTGAAATTTTTCCAGTTTCATTTCAGAAACCTTCATGGGTATTGAAAAAAAAAACAAAAAAAATCTCACACCTGTTACCTATAAGCGAAAAAACCCATTCATGGGTTTTTTTCGTATTATTATTGAAACAGAAAATCCACAGGAGGCGAAAAGTGTCTGTCCGTCTTAGCCTGCGCGGCATGCTTAAACTGATAAATACCAAATGTCATTCTGTAGATAACAAACTGCAAATATAAGTTCACTGGGTTAGCCAAAGCATACGTTTACCATTCTCCCACAAACACAAATTTGTTGCAGATGTCATAGACAAAACTATGAAAAATCTCTATAACTGAAAGTAAATATATTTAATAGAGTTGAATGCATTGTGGCAGAAGGAGAACTTGCTTATCTTGGACAATTTCTTCTTTTGTCACAATGGTTTCAAATTGGAAAATCGTAATACGCCCCTGTTGCAAAACTTTAAATGCTGCCTATTAAATCAACGGATTGCGTGTGTGTCTATATAATATTTAGGGGAATCCGCTGTGGTAGAGTGGTTAGCGTCGGGGATTTCGAAACCGGGTGTCCCGGGTTCGATCCCCAGTCGCGGCACTACAGTCATGGTGGAGTGCCCTTGGGCAAGGCACATTTTCTAGCCTAGTACTGGTTTGTTTACCCAGGGATCATGAATAATTAAATTTAATTGCGCGCTAAATGACCTTAGCTGTCGATGCGCCATAAAACAATATACATTCATTCATATAATATTTAGGCGGGAAGTGACGACTCTGGTTCGACTGTACGTATGCAAAGACTCATCCGAGTCTTTACTGTACGCGGATACAATAATAACCTAAAACCGCCAGACGCGGTTCATATGTTTGCAGATTGGATCAAGAACGTCAAAATGGTCCTTTGTTGCTCACCTGAATACTGATGATAAAGACATACTATCCCTCTAAACAGACCATGCTATATATATGTTTGTGATATGTAATGATTACTTAAGACACAATAAACTAGTATTAGGCTAGGAGATGGGTCTTTCCCAAGTGCCCACGACCATGGCCACTGCGAGGGAGGATCTATCCCGGACGCCCGGGTTTAAATTCCTGAACGCTAACCACTAGACCAATGTGGTACTGGGGACAGACATGTAACACTTATATTAGTAATGGTCCCTTCTGGTGACTTCTTTTTTAAAGAAATAAACTTTAGTTTAGCAAACAAAACATGATTTACATAAATCGCGAGTTGGAGCTAATCACGATAAAAGATGAAGTGATAAAGAGTGTGTGTGTGTGTGTGTGTGTGTGTGTGTGTGTGTGTGTGTGTGTCAGTGGTAATGTTTTATTACGTATGTAAAACCTTAAATAACCCCATACGTACATCCGGGACTCATTTTAAGTCGCGATAAACTGTTATTTAAGGACCAGACTAACACATTAACATTGTGGATTGTATTTTTTCTAAATTATTTAACACTTTTGCCGTTAGAAAAATGTCCTCATTTATTTTGCTCCAACTCTTAATTTGAAGCATACTTATATATATCATTCATAAATCAATGTCAAAGTAAAAACAAAGTAAGAACAAGAAGAAGAAAAACCTGAATATTTTATAATCGAGCAAATATACATCATACACGAGTCGCTTCACGAAGTAGCTTGCAAACTTTGATATTTCGATCTGATTCATACCGATAGCGAAATGATCACATTTGCAACTAATGTATTCGAGTTTTCTTCTTGATTTAAGTCAACTGTAAAGTCAAATATACTTGTTACGAAAAATAGTGTGTTTTAAAAACGTGTTATATATATATATACGTACACAAAGTGACACAATACCTTGTACTAGGAAAAATAAACCTTATTTCGGATACCGATTTTAGATTAGGCTATCGAATATTCAAATAAGTGAAAAGAATATTCGATTTTTTTAGTATTCGCTCCCATCCCTTGTATCAACCCTAATCAATCAATCAATATATTATGTGTTATTAGAAATTACTGCAAGTTATTAAAACAAGGTTAGTTTAGTTTAACCTTATTTATATTACATTGATTGTAAGCAAGTATAACCACTTATGTAAATCCATCTATAGCCCCTTTCTGATGCTGAAGCAATAGAATTAAAACAATTGAAGACTTTTAAAAAAAGGGCCATCAAAAGTTCATTCCTATGAAGATTTGTTGAAATGTGTCCAGTGGTTAAGAAGGAGAAGCGTTTACAGTTTTCTTGGGACTATACTTGTCACTTAATCCGCAAGATTAGAAGGAAGAATAGTATTTGGAAAGGAGGAATACTTTGTTATTATGACGATACAGTAGGATTTAATTAATTTTTGATAATGTTTCGTTTGAATATTTTGTTGAAAAAGGAGACAAGTTTAATAAGACTTCACATGTTCTCAGATGTATGCAAAAGAAATCGTAAGCACAGAAAAAGTTCAGTACTCCATAGACAGGGCAAAGATAAAAACAACTGCATTTTTTAAAAACAAGAAACAATAAACTTAATAATTATGGTTTAAGGATACAGCTTTCCAAAGAGTGAAGAGTTCCTCGCAAAGCATTCTATCCCTCCATGCAATTAGAGAAAGGCAAGGATCGCAAGGTCAAATTCATTTATAAGTGATACGCTTTATAGCAACGACCACGTAAACAAAGCCAGTTTCAACTTGATTTAAGTTCTATCACTGCTACACAGTTCACATATTCATGATCCCTGAGTAAACAAACCAGTACTAGCTAGGCTAACGGATGTACATTGCCCACGGGCAGTCCACCTTCACTGACGTGCCGCGACTGGGGCTTGTGGGGCTTGGAAATATAGAGGACGCTGATTTTTTTTAATATCATGAACATGGTGAGACTATACTATATCAATTAATAGATGGTTGTTGCTGTTTACATTCGTTTGATGTTTTATGTCAACAGGTTAATGACTTGCAAACAAATGATGGAAAAGTGAAGCATTTGTTCTGTTTGAAATATATTTCTTTATCAACTTGCAGTAAAAACGTCGTAATATAATATTTAAGAGCAAGATATTAATTATTTTTGGAAAATGATAAGTTTTCAGTTATTTATCGTCAATTGAAACGTATGCACCTTTTGGGAGCCTCGCCTAATCTCCAGTCATGTGGCGTATTCTCGGCCTTGATAATCTATTTATAGAAACTGAAGCTGAATTCAGATGGCCAATTAGCCTTTGTTAAACACATAGAACCTTTCTGATATTCAAGTCAAATAATATGCGGATGTTCCATTTCTTAGTGTTCTCTTATATTGATCGCCGTTTATCTTTTTTAAAGATATTTCTTGTTTAAAATAACATTGTAACCCAGGTACTTGTATCTATCTAATATTAAATCATATACTGTTAACTTCTCCTACAAAAAGGAAATTTACTTTGTGATACATTTATTTCAATACAATTCAAAATGATTTTGCATTTTGGGGTTAAGCAACATTTCTAATAGTATAGTCTCACCATGTTCATGATATTAAAAAAATCAACGTCCTCTATATTTCCAACCCCCAGTCGCGGCACGTCAGTGAAGGTGGACTGCCCGTGGGCAAGGTACATTCGTTAGCTTAGTACTGGTTTGTTTACTCAGGAATCATGAATATGTGAACTGTAGCAGTGATAGAACTTAAATCAAGTTGAAACTGGCTTTGTTTACGTGGTCGTTGCTATAAAGCGTATCACTTATAAATGAATTTGACCTTGCGATCCTTGCCTTTCTCTAATTGCATGGAGGGATAGAATGCTTTGCGAGGAACTCTTCACTCTTTGGAAAGCTGTATCCTTAAACCATAATTATTAAGTTTATTGTTTCTTGTTTTTAAAAAATGCAGTTGTTTTTATCTTTGCCCTGTCTATGGAGAACTGAACTTTTTCTACCTCAGGGCGAGGATTCTATGCTCTTTGAAAATCGCCTTATATATGTTCCCGTTGACTGGTTTATTTGTTTTAAGCTTTAAGAGTTACGTGGTGTATGCAAATTCCTTCAATCATTGTTTTAAACATATCAAACAATTGATAATATTGATTTCATTGATAGTTAACAAGATTGGCTATTGTGTTTTGTCCATCTCGTTGTAAATAATGAATGTACCTACCAATTGTGCAATCAGCAACCAATTGGTGATATTTGCAACTCTAGGAATGCATGCTATTTCATTTCACATGTTGTGACAATACAGCAAATACGGACATTTCTAGAGTAGCAATTTGTTTTAAGAAATACTTTCTAAAATCGTGAAAAGTAATAGGACATAGTGTTTATTCATTTAAATACCCAAATATAGGCATATATATATATATATATATATATCGATAGTGTATAGCATGAAGTATTTATTTCTTGATATTCTGAAATGCACACTGTTAGTTTACAGTACCCATGCATTTCAGCTTGTCCAATTTGACCAGCGTAACGTTTTGGATGGACATATTTGTCAAGGGAACGATATTGTCTTTACTACAAAGGTGACCAGTGCTGTGCATTGTTCGTACATTTGCATGAGACACGGACTTTGTCTCACTTGGTTCTTCGGGGTACAACAATGTACCGGATGTTCAAAAAGATACAGTGACACACAGGCTTTACTGGTTGCCGGAAATATGGTGGCATATACTACAACAAGTAAGAATACGTTATTTGTATATACCTCGACGTTTAAGCGACCGTTGTTCTGTTTTACAGACTTTGTTTGGGAAATAAGTACATGGCAGTAATGAACGATTCGACGTTATGATATGTCTACACGCTGCCAGTCTAAATAAACATTAACATCGATTGGTCGTGTAACGCAAATCGATGCAAATTAAATGAAACTTAAACACATCATAACTTCACCTTCTATTAATGTGCTCTAAAATCGTTTCATGTTAAACCGAAAATATACACATAAAACTCAATAATGCAACATGAGAAGCGAGTACTTTGTAACGAAATCACGTATAATATTAATAATGCTTGCTAAGTATGTTCTACTTTGTAGATAAATAATATTTTGATAACGTGCATGTTTTTATATATATCAACGTTGCCGGTGTTGTAGTCTTGATAAAGTAGTGAATGTAAGCGATAGCATAGTCGGTCAGGCAACACCGACAAAAATTATCTAATTGAATGATTGCAGCATTTATCTTTATGTTTCAGAGTTACACAATGAGACGTGCACTAATGACGGAGAATGTAAGGACGATCTAATATGCTTCGAAGACAAATGTGTGTGTGTACCCGGCTATCACTACGATCCGGGTACGAAGACCTGCAAAACAAGTAAGCGTGTTTAATCGAAGAATTTTCGAATTAAAACGGTAAAAGAATACAAATTAATGTGATATACAATAAAGGACTGCGTGATGTCTGTATAATGGTTATCATCATGGTATTAAGATTGTCTCTTTGTTATGGTTTCGCGTCGCTTTCAAAGTAATCCAGTTACATCACGTCGTATCCTTGCTATATTACATGTACTTAAAAGGTAACGTGACTGATATGAACCGTCCCGCGAGAAAACCAACATTGTGGACTCTGCGTAAAATATATACCCGGATCAGCTTAAGCATGCCACGCAGACTAACCCGGACATACACTTTTCGCCTCCTGTGGATTTTCTGTTTCAGGAATCATTACTCTTTACCTCTATCCCAATAGACGGAATGTGTCGGCCCGGATCAGTTTGCGCGGACTGCGCAGGTTGATCTGGGTCGATACATTACACAGAGGACATAATGTTGGTTTTCTCGCGGGACGGCTCATACTATCTGTACATAAAAGGTAACGTGATTGATATATAGTTTACATCAGACTATAAAGGTAACGTGATTGATATATAGTTTACATCAGACTATAAAGGTAACGTGATTGATATATAGTTTACATCACAAGACTATCCTCTTATAGAATGCTTTCGCAAAGTTTCAAGTTAAATTTTCAAAATTGTCTGTGAAGTATATTCTGTTCATTTCCTCAAAAATTAACTTGAACAGTCTGATTTCAATCGTACGCAGTGTGCGGAACCTATAATAATTCGGCCTTCTAATTGAAAGTTAGTTTAGTCTTATTCCGATCAATGAATCTCAGCATTAGGGATTATACATATTATCCAGGTGTGATTTGCAGACTTCCTAACCTTTCGAAGCAACACAAATCCATAATCTTAATCAATGCTAGTTATGCTTGTGACGACAGCGACAGCAATATGTATAAAGTACGGGAGGTCGCGGGTTCTTCTCCGGGCGGGTCATAGGAAATACTTTTAAAACCGAATTTTGCATTTCTCTCCTTGGAGCTCGGTAATATTGGTTAAGCATTATGACTGACTCACTGCCAGAAAAACGGACCATTAGTACTGGTAACCTGCCTATGAACTGCGGTGATGTAATTAAATAAATTGTAATCGGAGTTAAAGACCATACAATGAAGCAAAATACATACAATAACCTTACGTAACACCTTATACTAATTACCAATGAAGACGACAATACACCTACGTAAACGATATTTATCAGTCACAGTTTTGAATTGATTGGGATTTAACGCCGTTTAAACATGTTTTCAGTCATATCTGCAAGTCTCTTAATGGAAGACATAATGGGTGTGGCATTGACTTTTGTCAAACATTGGAAAGAATGTTGGCCGCGCTAAGGATCGAACTCCGATTCCCTGGGTTGACAGCCAGCGTCGCTACCGACTGAGATACCGGGTCTCGGCCATAGTTTTGAGCGTTTCTCACTTTATTATTATACAGACAATTGTATAATGTTAATGCTCCATCCGCAAGTCATTTCGTGTTAAGTGCAATTATATAGAACCATTTTCATTGAGAATGAAAAAGGCGTCCTGTACCGATATCATGTACGCGTTTATTGCTAATGAAACATTTTCTTTCTTTTGATAAATGAATAAAGAACATCATGCCTGAATCACTGGAATTGCCATTGATTAGAATTTGCCTCTGGAAAGTGGACACATACTTGTTTTATTGTTTCAATAAATATATATTTTATATATGATATGTAAATTTATTTGACCTGACAGGTATCTGAAAATATGGTCGACTTTATAAAATTGAAGCAACATACATGTACCAATATAAACAACATTTATGAGAATGATAATCATAAAATAATGTTCTTTGTTCTTTTCAATTGTTGGTCCTTGAATTTAAAATTAAACAAATATTTGCAAAATCTTTTTATATTTGTTGTGGAAATATTAAAACTTTAAGACGCATACCGGGTACATTCTTTAGCGAGCACAAACAATACATAAAAAGAGCATCGCCAACAATGCAAATCCCCTCGCAGTGTTTTTTTTTATATATACATATGTATTAGATACCTTTGACCTAGATCAGCTCAATTTACAATAAACCAGTGTATGATGTACAAATGTCTTAAAGTCATTGTGAGCTTGAACTTTGACCTCGATTAGAAGTATGCAACCATCTACACGAAAAGATTATTGTAAAGATATGATTATAATTTCAACAAGCGGATGAGAAATAAAGTCGCATGAGTGATGATATACTATTTTGTTTCTGTCATCGGTCAATTCTGTCAACGGTCATTTCTGTCATCGGTCATTTCTGTTCTGTCATCGGTCATTTCTGTCATCGGTCATTTCTGTCAAGTCTTTGATGTCGTCACGAAGATTCAATATAGCTTCAATTGAAGCCAAAAGACCACTTGGCTTTCCATACAATATGATAAATCATGTTGAAAATTCCTCATTTGGTGAAATGTCTACAGTGATATGACTCAAATTGTAAAATCAGAGGATGATACGTAGCTGTATTGCTTAATTAGGGGTTTTAACGCCGTTTTTAGCATTATCTAAGTTATGTCACAGCGACCGTTCACTTAATGATCCTCGGGCGAACAAACCAGTACTAGGCTAGGAAATGCGACTTTCCCAAGGTCACTCAATCATGACCGAAGCGACGCGACTGTGGATCAATCACGGCATTTCCGGTTCCAAATCCCCGACGCAAACCACTTGGCCACCGAGGATTCCTGTAATCACTCGCCTCCCAAACGTAGCTGTACACAGGATCGTAGTTCCCTTTATGCTATTTAGGACGAGACCTACTCATTTGCTTGTGAACACATCCTATCTATCAAGTTACGGTAAATGTCCTTTTATGGGGATTTTTGGTTCATATAATTATGAGTGCTTTATCGTACAGTCCGTCTGTAGCATGAATAATGCATATGATACATGCGTAACCAATGTGTTGACAGAACTTGTAGAGAACATTGAGTTGGATAAATCTATGCATACCCATATTCCTGTCGAAATCCCCCACGCTTATAACAAAATACAGAATTACAGATATATTTCTTGTAGATATAGCAGCTAATCAAAAATTCTCAAATTAGTAATTATTAATAGGCCTTTTTCCCAACTAAATTGAAGCGTAATCAAACACTGCTGATTTAAACAACTGATGTTATAGCGACTTAGTAAACGGTTAACCCTGTACGATTTTTAACTGTCGTCTGCGTTGAAAGAAAAATCCGATGAAAACTGTATACATCTGGATTTTCTATACAGAGTTAAACATCGTGGTAAAAGGAGAATTGTTCACTTTTATTCCACAAATTCTTCTAAATCTGCACATTGCAGAGGGCGTTTTAATACCGTCTGCATCAGGGAAAGGGTTTAAGGCATCGATGATTTAAATTATTGAAGAAGAACAATTAAACGTGTTTTTATCGACTCGGGGTAACTTACTGTAAAAAGCGCATTTCATTTCCATAACGCGTTCGAGAGAAAAAACAGGATGCAATCAGCAGTCGTTTATTTCGTAGTTTTTTTCGTGTTGTTCACGATTCCGGTTCATGCAGATGTTCTTTGAGTGACCGTCTATTAAATTCCTTCATCTCACATTGCATGTTTTATCAAAGACATGGCATTCAGTGAATGGGGCTTTCCTGGTTATATGACCATTGAACAAACTATAAAACCTTTCTCACCAGAAACCACTGTCCCAATTTTAATATGTTTTCAAAAGGAATGTGACTAATTGTGACCATCTATCAGGTTCTTTCAAGTCCAATTGATTGGTTAAAATATAAAGATTTCGCCGCCAGGGCACGGGGCTGTTATGCCATTTATGGATGTTGTTGAATTCTTCTCAGAGTATTTCGGACATATTTTGTAGGAACGTTCCTAGGGAGAGATATGATCTTATTACTTCAAGTCCAATCGTTTTGGTTAAAAATCACATGGCCGCCTGGGGACAATTCTGTTTTGCCATTTATGGATGTAGTTAACTTGTTCTCCTTAGAATAATTTCGGCCCAGATTTTGTAGAAATGTTTCCAGGGGGACATATTATCATATTCCTTCAAGTCCAATTGATTGGTTATAAAATTACATGGCCGCCAGGGGACGGGACTGTTTTACAATTAATTGATGTCGTCAATTTCTGTTCAGAATCTATTGGCCAGATGGTGTAGAAATGTCCATAGGGAGACATACTACCAGAGACATGTTGATTGGGTGAAAATATATAGACTGTTTTACACTGTATGCATGTCTTGAATACTTTAAAAGAAATTTACTCTCATCAGAACATATTTTACACATTTTGTAAAATATTTAATAGAAATATTCCTAAGGTAACCCTCTACCGAATTCCTTCAAGTCCTTTCATTGGTCCCTCTAGAACCTTAGGCGCCAGGAGTCTGTGCTGTTTTGTACCCTTTATGCGTATGGTTAAAAAGTCCTTAGTCTTATCCTAAGAACATATTAGTCTGATTTTCAAATTATACAGCATAACTGTTCATAGAGTGACCCTCTTAATACTATAAACAAAGGATGTAAGAGACGATACCGGTTAACACGTTTGATTATGTAGGATGAAGTACTAAATGTCTAGTCAATACTCAGGCAAGTGATGCAGTGTCCTCTTTTTGTTACGAAACTTTTATTTGTTTAAAGAAAATAAGGCCGCGCGCTCTGGGAAGACCAACGTTACGGCTTTTTTTTAGACCAGTGTAGATCTAGATCTAGAACAGTCTTGCCTGGTTCTACATTGATCACTAATTAACCATAGACTATTCAAAGAGGCTTCTGTCAAAGGGCTATTAAAACGGATTCACGTTACCTCTCTGTTGTCTCTTTGGGGTGACAATCTACCAAGATTGTTCAATCCGATCCGTTGAAAAACATGGCGGAGCTTGTTTTCCTTATATTTGTATAGTGAAAACTTAGACAATCGTTTAGTCCAAAAGTACTTGCCTGATTTTAAAATAATGTGGCACAGATGTGCCTTGGGTAGTCAAGATAGTTCAAATTAGTCCGGGGGGCGGACCTTGTTTTCTTTATAAGTGTTTAGTGAAAACTTATTGTCCAAAAGTACTAGCCCGATTTGAAAGTAATTTGGCACAAAGGTTTCTTGGGTGAACCCTTCCAAGATTGTTCAAAGAAGTATGATCCGTTGAAAAAACGATTGTTGAAAACAATTTGACAGATGGCCTCCGGGGGGCGGGGTGGCGTGTTTCCCCTATATGTATACATGTTGAACACTTTAAAAAATCTTCTTGTCCAAAAGTACTGGCTTGATTTAAATATAATTCGGCTCAGATGTTTCTTGGCTGACCATCTTTCAGAATTGTTCATATTTAAGTGAGAATTTAATAAATATTCTTTTGAACTGATGTTTCCTTGGTCGACCATCTACCAAGTATGTTCAAATTTGTCCGATCCGTTGAAAAACATGGCTTCAAGGGGTGGGGTTTTATTTCTTTGTACGAATATAAGGTGACAA